>PYXC01001932.1:3780000-3937500 GCA_015244755.2 Tenualosa ilisha | reverse complement strand
GCTTACATTTATGATGTGTTCTCATCATTTCGGGAATCAGACAAGAGTTCCCAAAAAATACAATCTGGGAAGTTGCAGTCTCAAGGAAACTATCAAATGGAGGTTAAACTCTTGTTCAATCTTTCTTTACTCCATCAAGTTAATGCACTATGACAAAGTCTGTGGCAAATTCAGGTTATCTGGCTGCAGTTGAACACATGGACTATATCTCAGCTCCTGCATTTGCTGTGACAGTGAAAGAGCACTGTGTTAATGAATCACACTGGAACAATTATTGGTCCATGTTGAACAAAATGATTGTGGTTACTATGTGGCCTATGTGACATGGGGTCTCGTGTTTCAGTCAGTGCTGTTTAGGCTTAGTCAGGGTCTACGTGTATCCATAATGCCTGTCTCAGCTCTGTCTCATGTCTCAACGGTTAAGTAGTGTGCTGTTAGCCTGTGATGTAATCTCATCACAATGTTTGAGCCTAGTATGTACAATCAGTAGACTGGACTGTTTCAGTGTTGTTTCCTTATTAGTAGGTCATGTGATGTAAACAACTGGGATAACAGCATAGCACTGTGATGTGAATATGTGACACAGTACAAAGCGAGCAAGATTACAGGAGGTAAAGAGGACATACAGTAACGTCCATTCGCCGGTTCTCCTCCAGAACCAAGAGGAACTGTGTCAAATCTGCACCACCCTCACTCAGTCTGCTAGACACTGCCCATTGCTATATGCTAACTCAATTTGCTCACTGACCATGAAACTGCACTACACTACACTCCCCTAGTTAATTGTGTTACTGCTGTGGCCCATATCCTGCAAACACGAGCCTTGCTCCACCCCGTCCCCCCACACACAACCCTCCCCAACCTACCATCCACCCCATCCCTGTACAGAGACAGGCCATGGCTGCAGTTCCCCAGTGCACACAGGACCTGCTCGTCTATTGGATATGTTAAATAACTAAGGACGCAACAAGCTAACTGCAGAGGGTAGAGACACCAAAAGAGTGTGGCCTGGAGATCCAATGGAACGAGGGAGGGAGAAAAAAAAAACCACGAGAGCTTCCGTTTCTTTTGTTGTGCATGTGGACAGCATGCTGGGAGGCAGTGCTGGATCAGAGGCTCCATCACTGGAGAGAGGGAAAGAGAGAAAGAGAGAGAGGAAAGGAGGGAGGGCTGCCATAAAAAAACAGGATGCCTGATCTCTGTCCAAAGATATGTGGCTTTGTCTGCAAAGGGTAACTTTCACGAAAGCGACAAGTGGGCTCTACCCTGGATCAATGTGTTTGTGCTCAAGAGATGATGTTTAGGATAGAGGTTATTACATCAACACACATTATATCGCCGACTCCCTGTTTGCTTTAGAGTAATAAGAGTCTTTATGAGATTTCCAGCATCCTTTAAAGTACATAAGCTTCAGGGACAGAAAAGGAGGATGTGCCTGCCTGGGTGAGGTCATACTCGCAATATGACTTCTCGTATTTTTAGGATTAATTGGGCTTCCTCTTTCATTCTCTCCTTTTCCGTTTGCTTTCAGGGAGGAAGTGTTGACTTGGACATACAGTATAGAGTGTTAGTCTATCTGGGCCCAACCAGTCATGGATGTGCAGACATGACCGATGACTGAACTGTACGTGCAGCCAGGCACACAAGCTCATTTTTGGTGTTTTTTTCCCACTTTTCAATGAGTCAAGGTTTCCTTTTCCAGATGTACATGTAGATAAAACAGGGGCCCACGGTGCCGCGTTAAACATGCACACCAATTTTCCGAACGAACCGCACGGAGGCCTTTTGTGTTTGGACTGCAGATTTGCAGAGTAACTCTGGGTCTGTTTAAAATGGAGAGCTTTTTGTCATCTGACACATCATCGCTTGCACACGTCGTCCGGAGTGCGAACGCAGGGGCTCCGTCTTTGCCTGAAAGAGACAGAACGGGATGGTTTTTCTGCAGCATTCCTATCGGGAATGGTTTATTTTTGTTGGAAGCATAATTGTCTGTGGCTAGCATTTGGAAGTACATTTTGGCCACCACGCTGCCAATAAATATAGACTTAGACATTATCGCCCTCTGAGGGTGACCCAGTGTAAATACACTTCTGTCTTCTGATTCAATGGGCACTTTTAGGCCCCAGACCTCCCATTAATCTGTGGTCATTACCGACACGCTACAGGAACATTTCAACTCAACCCACAGAACCAAACTCTGCATAATGCAGGTTGAGAACCCCAGAGGGAGCCACTTTAAAGCAAGTCAATGTTTGGTGAAATGGCAAAGAAGCCTCTGGTTTGGTTGTGCTGTGGTGGACTGTGCAATTTGCCTGCTTATTTGCTCTGGGACTAGATTTACACATGAGATCATGCATGCCATCCAGAGATTTCTTTTAACTGAGCATAAGACAAGAAAAAGGACTGCTCTCAGTATGTTGCAGGTTATATTTGACTTTTTCAAAATCCTCACAGTTTCTTTTTTGGTCTTGACTGTTCCTAGTGCAATACAGGCACGATGCTGGTACTGATTGTGTGCACAAGCCATCGTCAGCTTCCACGGCACTGCAAGCCAGTATGTATACTGTGAAAGTCATTCTATTAAGGAATGAATTGCATCTGATTCAAATACAAAGAATTGTCTCAAGATTTTACAAATAAATCAATATATTTTAACCATGGTGTGGGGACAGCAATGAAGGCTGTCAACATGTGCAACTCAGAAATCAGATGTTTTTAATAGCGATCAAATTAGCTGGTGTAACATGAAGTCATTTCATGCTCTTCTTGATTCTCTATCCTTCCTCACCATTGTTGTGTGGGGCAAGAATGCAGCTGTCAGCATGCACTTCAAGGAGTGGGGCCATAACTCAAATTTGTGCTAAAACAAAGCCTGTCAGCATGAGTTATTCATCAACACGGGTGTGGGAGAATCTGCATGCACCACAGATGCTTTCAAGGACTGTGTACAACCCAGCAATGAAGAAAGGAGAACCCTTTTTTCCCTTAGAGGGTTTTAAACTGTAAACTGACAAGCTGTAATTGAACATCAAATATCCTAAGTACAGTAAACTGCATTGCATTACATTCATTAATAAAAACAGTTCTGCCAGATTTGATTTAGACACAAAATTCGATTCTAGTATTCAGTGATGTGGGCCAATGGCACAGTGACACATGCACAGCCATGCTTGAGAGGACGTGGTGCAACCACAACCACGAACACCCCTCTACCCACCCTCCATATCTGCCCTCAGCTCAGGTGAAGCCTCAAACCGCAAAGCAGCAGCTGGCACAACCACACTAGCTAAGCCCTCCAGCATGTGGGCCAAACTACTGGTCTGCCTCCTACTCCTGTACCTCACAGGGGAGGGGGCCGCTAAAAATGCCTCGGAGACGTCCGTGGGTGAAAAGCTCGTCATAGCCAAGGGGAAACTGATGGTAAGACTTTTGTGCATGCTAATACGACAGGGACCCCAGGGTGTTGTACTGGAGGCTGCGCTTTTTTTTTCTTTCTGTGCAGTGCCACTAGCTGAGTGCGCTAACCTGTTCTCAATCTGTCTGCTCTGCTCACCCCAGGCTCCCAGTGTAGTTGGATGAGCCATCAAGAAAATGCCCGAGCTCCACAAATTCCTCTTGGAGCGCTTTGCCTTGTAGTATCCTTATTAGAAAATGGCTGGATAAGGATTGTGAGCATATGTTTCTTGTAATTACCACATATCATTTTGAGAGCTTTGAGCTTTGGGGTTTGGTTTTGCATTTAGCATTCTGGAAATTCAGCGCATCAAGTAGGCTTATGTTGGTTTTGTTGAATACATTTTGAGTACATTGAAAAGGTAAAATGTGAAAGCATTAGATTTTCCTGCCTTGTATACAAATACATTTTCTTTGTAGGTCAGGCTTTTTTAGACTAGGATTTGGTGTTGTCATTTCCCTCTGATATAGCCACTTGTTATCTCTAAGATTGTTTCTAAGTCCTTACTATGGTAGGTCAGTGCAAGGAGTCAAATCAGTAATTTAAACAGAGCTGCAACATAATGTCAACACTTGACTGTTACCATGGAAATGTGCTTTCATACTATTACTGTTATCACTAAAATATAATAATAATATTGATTGTTCATTAATTTTTTTTCTAACCTTCCTTGACCATCCTATTTAAGTCATAACCTAGAGTATGATTCATCAGAGGAGAAGAACCCCAGATTCATTTTCTACAATGATAAAGACGAGGTTGTCAAGGTAAAGTTCTCAAGTTCTCTTCTTTATGATCTCTCTGCTGTATGCCTACAGCATAGTTCTTCTAAAGTGAGATCTCCATTTTCAATTTTTCATGAGATGTGAAACACAATGCATTTTGAACTTGTCTTACCTGCACAGCATTAGAGACACTAGTCAATATAAAGTCTTTTGGAAGTGGTGAATGTTTATTTACCGATTTACACTGGCTGTAGCCTAAAGATATAACCTTGTCTTCCATTGTACATAAAACCTTTAGCCTACAGTAGATTACCTTCATAACATTTTGGAGTGAGTCATGTGAGTCATAGGTTCATCCTGTGGTGAGAAACGTCCAAAATAACGTGTGATTCTGAATTCTTGCCATTATGTGCGGACATTAGCCCAGCATCTATCATCTGTTATCTCTTTTGTCTGCTATTTTAACAGACAGTTAAAGTGAAGAAGATGAAGACGGCTAAAATTGAAAAACTGTTGGACTCTCTGGGCTTCTACAAGAGGTCGGCGAAGGGAGAAGAGGTTCCTGAAGAATTCCAGGACTTCCCCCTCAAAGCACCGCGAGATGAACTGTGATGACACCTAGCGGTCAAGCTTTGCCACTACACTGCTAACAATGACGGTCAGGACCTAAAGGCTTTACCGCAAGCCAGGTCCTGACACTGATGAATTAAGCATACTGTTGTTGGGCATTGCTGAAATACATTGTGTCAGTTATTTAATGAATAAATGTGAAAAACACGTGATGATTTTATATGATTGATATTGGGTATTAATTAAAACTACACTGTGAAAAAAATGATTAGAAAACAGTTAGCAAGTTAGATTGAAACAGTTAGCAAGTTATGTGTAATCTAGTGGGTGATAGTGATGCATAGAGAGAACTTGAGAGAGAGAGAGAGAGAGAGACCAACAGCCCAGGTCATGAGGTCAATGCTGCTGAATGAGGGGCTATATATGGGTTATATGCTGATGGTTGTGGGGATAAAAGATCTCCTGAATCATTCAGTACACTGAGCGGAACCAGCCACTGTGGAAGATATTGTGATGGAGACCGCTAATACTGTCGAAAATCTTTCCTCCACAGACACCAGTGATTACAACCTCACTTACACAGCCCTTTTCACCAACGTTATATTACGCTGCTTTAAATAGAGCAATAGTTATCTGAAAGAACATTATTCTGGATTATATTTCATAAGCACATTTGTTTTTCAAAAGTAAATTATGAGCCTACAAATGCCTCTTCGAATTACATGTAATGTTCATTGTCATTACTTCCCTAACTATTCTCAAATGATAAAAGATGGTAAACAACAGTCAAACTTCAGCACTGACTCGTTAGAGCTGAATCAATGCAGGCGAGCGGTGAGTGCTGCTTAATCCTGCGTCAGACTAGCCACTTGATTTAATCTGGTTATCCAAGCTGTCCACCTCTAATCCTGCAGCCAAGCAATAAGGGGGAAAAAACCTGCTGGCTCCTGCTCACAAAGCAGCAGTTAGGCTATGCCTGCTGAGCAAAAGCCAGCATGCCTGTCTTCTACACTCCCTTACCCAGGAACATACGCCTGGGCCTGGCCAACCTCAGTGGCTCTGTGTTTGCCAACAACAGGACCAGAGATAGCTGCGATTTCAGAGACAACAGCGACAAAGCAGGTATGGATATGAATAGGCTATGATATCTAAGTAAGAATAGTCTACAGTATACCAGCACTAACAATGTGAACACACTGTAAACATAAATGCAAACAAGCCAGTCATACAGAATTTTATTTCTGCCCCAGTCTACAGAAAATAAAAATGTAGACCATAAAAATAGACTACAGTTTGACAATCTGACAGGTTGTTTGATTAGAAATGATGACTGCTTAAATATTTATTCTGTGTACATTTTGTTCATTCATTTTCAGACAATGAAGTGGTTGCTCATTTACCTCTGCAAATGCTGATGTACTTCAACATGTATTTTTTTCCCTTCTGGTGGATCTCTGAGGTGGTCATGCTGGACTTAAAGGTAAATGATTGATAGTGTGGACAGTGTTGAATTGAATTAGGCTGTTACAGACATTACAGACATTTTTATTCACTTCTTATTTCCATGTAATGTGACTTCTACCCCACAGTTTTCTCTGTTGCCAACCTACTACCAGTGCCTTCTCATTACTGGTGTGGTTCTTCTGACCATCTTTGAGGTCATGAGAATCTACCTGGGTTATGTCGGTAATTTAGAAGAAAAGGTAAGTGTACAGTTGCACTGTGACACAAATATGCACAGTATATTCTCAGTGGACTGTTGTTGCTGTGTTCACAGCCTTTGAGCATATTACAAATATGTTTTTGATTCTGATACGGATATTATGGTATGTCTGATTCTGAACGGTATCATGAAATGTCAGATTCTAAGAGAGTCTGAGTTTGTGCTGTAGGAGTGTATGTTTTATTGGAAACTACTGTATGTGCCTGTTGGCTTGTTGCTGTTTGAGCATTTTTGTGGGCACACATGTTTATGTGTGTGTGTGTGTGTGTGTAGACCTCTACTGTATGTGTGTGTGTATGCAGCTTGTGGGATTTAGATGAGTACCCATAAGCAGTTACAACTGTCCATCTTACATCCTTCCAGTGAGTTGCTATGACCACTGAGAGGAGCCCTTACTCTTCTGTCTCTCTATCTCCCTCTCTCTCTCTCACTCCCTCTTTCTCTCTCGTCTCCCCCCTGCTGTTCTTTTCCACCCCACTCTTTTATCAGGTGCCAGAGCTGGCTGGCTTCTGGCTCCTCACCTTCTTCTTCCAGCTGCCCATCCTGCTGTTCTTCGTCACCGACGAGGGCATCCTAATCGCGCCGCTGGAGCGCGCCGTGCACGGCATCTACCTGCTCTTCGTGCTGGCCGAGACGCTGGCCTCCTTCCTGGCACTGCGCAACATGAGCCGCAAGCTCACGCTGCAGTTCCACATGCGGCAGTTCGCCGAAGTCGAGAGCCTCCACCCCATGGACATGGCCCACTCTTTCGCCACCTCCTATGGCAGGAGTGTCCTGCCCATGCCCACGGTCGCCGACATGGCACCTCATTGAGCGGGTTGTGAATGCTGAATGGTCACCTTTGGGTGGGGACTTGGGGGGGGGGGGGGGTGGCTTACTGAGTCAATTATGGTGAGATAAAAATGGCATCAAAGAGATTAATGATATCGTTAAGAAATTAATGCCTCCCCTGGGAAAGATGTGCCAACACTTTGAGTGGGGTATGCTAATCGTCCCGCAGAAGTATAAGGAGGGAGTGTGGCATGTGCCCACTTGGTGGCACTAAAGGATAGTACCACTGATTTTTATTTGCAATGCAGCAATGCCACCATTTGTCAAGAACTTAGACAAAATGTAGTCCTTGTTGATGATTTGTGAACTGCAATGGTCATTTTTACCCTTTGTGACTTGTTTTCATACAATCAAGTAAAATAAGTCCTAATATTTCACATTCACAGTTCAAGTATTCAGGTGAGCGCAGCCTACACTGTTTAACCTGACCATCTAAAATGAGGAGAAATGAAACTGAGATTCCACAAGACACAAAAGACACAAAAATTGGCTAAAATGTAATAAGGCTGATGCCAAGTAAGCTGAGGATTTTTCACCTCTCATTTGTTCAAAAAGCAATTTATACAGTATAATATGATTATGGTAAAACAGACATTTTGCAACGGAAATGAAATGTGAAACGCTCTGGTATTTGATGTATGTGAGATTGATGTGGGTCAGACCAGCGCTGGGTCTCGGGGGGGGGGGGGGGAGTAGACACGTAATTGGTTTGAAGATTAGATAAAGTGGTCAGACTCTTGTGTGACTAAAGTGAGGGAATCATTCCATTATGTGGTCTAGGCCCGGCCAGAAAGATCTGGAAATGATAGGTAATGTGGAATTAAGCCAGCCAGATAGGGCTGCATTTCTCTGGCAATCAGGACCACAACCTGACCCAGGAGAGAGGAAGGAAATGTAGTAGAGAGTTGTTAGACAGAACCTTTCATTTGGTGGTCACACACCTGTTGTTGTTATTGTTTTGCTCTTTTTTAACCAGCTTTGAACGATGATTCAGAAACACTGGAGTACATGAAACACTGGCATGTAGCCTCACTAGACTGATAAGGAATAGAGGCTTTTGGTCTACAGGCATCATTGCTCTTCCAAACTACCTCCTTCAAAAAAGCCAGGAAGATCAAAATGAGCTTTTATAGAATGACTGACAACTTTTACCAAGGTTACCAATATTTTGTGATGTGTTGGTCTCACGAAGAAAGTCTACCAGTTGTTACTCATTTGTAACAACTGAAAGTCCACCAGTTTGTGGTGTAAAACAACCTGCAAATGCAAAAATGTGGTCCTTTAATTCCCCATGTCTTGTGACGAGAAGGTGCAAACCACACATATTCAGCAAAATCACTACCGTTAGCATGTCACTGTCAAAGGAAATTTCAATCAAATTCCTAAAAAATACACCCAGTCCTGTGTACCAGGCCTTGTTTAATATGTGTATAATTTTGTAGTTATCAGGGCATGTGTTAAACCACCTTTTCAAGTCCTGATGACCCCCCTAAGCTGAGTCCTCAAAGACATCATCTGTGATTAACTGACTTCATGATTAGCTGGCTCATGCCAGTTAGGTCTCAGGGGTTCAGGACTTATCGTAAGGAAAGGCACTGGAATTCACAATTCAGTCAACCTCTCAGGTGTCTCAGGTACTGGCCTTTCTCTGCTAGGTGATCTGATCACAACAACACTGCCTTGGCCTGGCTTGGCTTGGTGCTTCATACTCCATCACTACAGAAAAAAGGAATGAATGAAGTGATGTGGAGTTGAAAGAGGGTGTGGGAGGTGTGTTTGGAGAAAGGAGGGAGGAGGCAAAGAAAGTGTACAAAGAAAGAAAGAAAGAAAGAAAGAAAGAAAGAAATGAAAGACAGAATGAAAGAAAAGATATTCCCCTCGGAGCCCGTAGTCCATTTGTGGCTGAGTCCATAAGGCTTTGCCTCATCAAATTGCCTGTCTTTGGTGGAGAGTGGTGAATAATAGGCTTGGAGAGGCAGGGGCCATGCTGCCACTATCTCACCCAACACACTGCTTCCCCCGTGCTCGCCCGTTCTCTCCCCCTCTCTGAAAATGGGCACAGAGTTCCGCTCACATGTCCCAACGCACTCCTCCAAGTGCATCTTCTTTTTTCCCTTCCGAGTTTCTCCTCTTCCTTCTCCCTTCTTCATCCCACCACGTTCACTCTGCACCCCCCCGTCTATCGTCTAATTATGGCTCAATTTAGCTCAGTAGTGATCATACACTCTGGCCAATGAGATGCCAGTGGAGTAGGTGGTGCATTAATTCTGAGTATCTGTCAGGTCCCATACTGATAGGTGTGCTGTGACATCCTCATTTTCACCCCCATCCCTCCATCACAAATCTCTTGCCCTGCTTCGGAGGCCTCGGAGGCTGCAAGTAGCACACTGCAGCTCATTGGAAATGACATATAATGCAAGTCGACTCCCACTCTTGTGCCGTATTAGTTCATGTTACAAACATCGGCTCAGTGACTGGCGTAATTCTGTTGTTTTATGACCTGCTCAGAAATGCAATTTCATCCTCTGTATCCTGAAGGAAAAAAAAATAGCAAAACATAGGCAGGTGCATCTTCACTGATACCTGTCTAGCCAGCCTAATGTAATTTTTAAAGCCTGTGTATTTGTGTCATTTTAAAAAAGGTGGAATTTATCTTTTTAGTGGTCTTTTTAGTAGAGTATCTCTAGGTGCTAAATGGCTCTGTGGTACAGCAGTCTCAGGTTTACCTACTACCTGTCAGTAAAGGGGAGTTCCAGAGGTGCACCTGTACAGCGGATGTCTTCTATCCTCTACTCTCTTTAATGACAAAAGGAGGGTGAGAATGAAGGCACTTGCCAGAGTGTTTTTAAGGTCTTTTGGGATGGACAGCAATCTTCCCTTTCAGCCTTTCCCTTCTCTCTCTCTCTTTCTCTCTCTCTTTTTCTCTCACTCACTCGCTCTCTCTCCCATTCCTGTCTCTCACTCTCTCTGACATGACATGTGTAAAATAGGCCATTTCTATGTGGAATGGTGAACTGATTGATGGCATCTGTCAACAGAGGGCTTCATTATGCCTTTCACGCCATTTGGATGGACAGCATATTTTTTTTCACTCCACCTCCTCTTTATATCCAATTTTCCAACTCATTTTCTCAGTGTTGTGAATTCATTATAGGCGTGAGTGGACATATACACATATTTCCACAGTATGCTATGCCCCCTAAAAGGAGCTCAGAAAATCCAAGTTTGGTTGTGTCATTATCGGATGTTTCCACACAAAGTACCCATGGCGCAGTCTATTGTCAGCTATAGAGCTACAATGATTCAAGTTATTTTTTTGAAAGGCAAAGAAAGAAACATTGTGATGGCTAGTTTTTGTACTGCGAAAGGCATCTGAAGTATCAACCTGTTTTCTGGAAAAGAGCCAAACATCGCAAGACATTACAGTGAAGCATCAATGAGCCCTGGCAGTAATATTCCTAGTGTCTAAGAATGTCTCACAAGAGACTGTATCACAACAACAAAATACAGGTAGGCATGTTTGGGTACTATGTTTGTCCTAATTATGTGTGGCAGCAAGCATTTTTCAAAAAGTTCATGTGTGGGTGATGTGTCATTAGCAATGTACACGAGAATAATCCTCATAAATAAGTCACTACTAGAGCCCATAATAAATTTCAAATGCAGAGCTCA
This sequence comes from Tenualosa ilisha, assembly GCA_015244755.2. Lineage (NCBI taxonomy): Eukaryota > Metazoa > Chordata > Actinopteri > Clupeiformes > Clupeidae > Tenualosa > Tenualosa ilisha. Next base: position 3,926,525 of record PYXC01001932.1, on the reverse strand, counting down.
CATCAGACTCAAACAGCCTTGTAAATAAAGGTAGTCTCAAGTTATAGTTATGGAAAAAATAATTGTTAGAGAATAGTAATTTCACAACTCATAACTTTGAGTACAGTCATTTCGACCCCCTATAAATGGTGCTACCAAAATTGATAGCTATGCAGGCAGTGGAATACTTTTTAATTGACGATAATGACTCGGAACACCATGGAAAAAAAAAACAGTATAATTTATGTCTCACTTGAGCCAGAATGCCTGTTCTTTGCTGTGACAAACACTGGTGCCGAAAGAGCTGTAATATATCTCTGGGCTCCGTGGCATCTACTGAATGTCAACGAATGCAAAGCTGGGAGAACTCGGGAAATGGAGAGAGAGGCCACCGTGGTTAATCACTTATCAGCCAGCCTCAGTGTCATCCCTGGGCTGGACAGAGAAGCCCCGGCTCATCCCCTGGTGACACTGAAGTCAGAATGGGCCTGTTTGATCTGGGAGCCACAGCCATTTGTGCATTTCTATAGGGACTCACACCTCAGGTTATTATGTATTCAGCTTCACCCTGCAGGCAGGCCTGAGCTGTGATAGTCACTGACAATGGGGAGGGATGAAGTGCATTAGTAGGCTTACTGGTTGAATACATGGTGCCATAGTGTTAACACTGATGGAATGAGAACACCACACTTATGGAATGTATGACAGTAGAATAAGAGACAAAATAACAGAACAAATAAAAACATCATATCGTAGATACTCAGACGTGTGCATATGATACACATGACTGAGTATACCTCTGTGGGGTGACTAAGCAAGAGTCTGTTCCATAAATAATAAAATTTCAGCAGCTGACATGTCAAGTCAAGCTCTTGGAGAATCTGCAGAGATTTGATTTAATCCCAGACTCTGGATGTCTGTGTGACACATTCTGATCTTTGAAATGAGAATTCTTCCCATCAACACATCATCTTTTTTTCTGTTTTTTTTTTTCTTCCTTTGACATCCCCAGCCTCTTGAGAATTTGAGACAGAGAAAGAGAGAGAGAGAAGAAAAAATGTGTCTTGAATTTTTATCAAGCTAATGTCTGACAAATTAAAGGGGAAATGGGTCAGACACTAAAAATAAGTCTGTGCCTGTTGTTGGTGAGAGAGTAATGGGGATGTTAGTCAAGGAGTCAAGAAGTAATAAGATTGCAGATGGCTTACTTTGTTTAGGCAGTATCAAAAACAGTCACTAAAACTTTCCATGCACAACTTCAGGAAACATGTCATCTCACTGTTTTTATATTCCGTATCTACTCATTCATCCATACTATGACTTTCTATCCCTCCATCCATCTATCTCTCCATCCATCTATCCATCCATCCAGCCACAATCCTTTAAAAAGATCCCTGGCTAGTAAGACATGTTGGCCTTATAAGACTGATGTTGGTATCAGCTGTATTTAACAGGATTTTAAAATACTGAGCGTGTTTACATGCACCACTTTAATCCGATTATTGGCCGCATCGAATTCAAAATACCTCATGTATCCACGCCACCCAGTCGGATTCAGCTTGATCGGATTGAAATTTCAATTGGATTGAGAGAGGTGGTGTACACCTTTTCATAAACCAATCGATGGGCATGTAAACATGCAATCGGGTTCATGGACTAGATTTTCTTGTTTGCGCATGTGTAGGGATAAATGTGTGGTGACGCAAATATACGCACAAATAGCTTAAAAGTACTAGCGGCACCACAAAGTTCTAGAAATGACTGCAGATATTTCGCTTATCTTACCATACAAACCTAGCTAGCATGCTAGAAAGTAACCTACATACTTCCATAGGCTGCTAAATGTGTTATGTGTGTGTTTATGTCACGATGCTTTCTGGTAAAAAAGTGACATCACGTGGTTGATATTGATGTCTGTGTGCAGCAAAAGCTTGATTGTTGCACCTTGATTGGACCTTGATTAGATTAAACCAGGTGATGTCACTTTTTACAACAATAGCATTTTACAAGTGAAAGGATCTTCTAAACCTCTTCTAAAGGCCAACATTTCTTACTAGCCAGGGACACCTTTAAGTGTAGCTGTTTACTACTGCTACTACTGTGTTTGTTGTTCAACAATCTATTCATTTTATATCATGCATTAGCATGTAAGAACAGAACAATATTTCAAAACACTCCAGTCTGTCGGGATTTACTTGAACTGAGGGAAAGGAGCAGATTGAACTCATTTACAATACAGAGGAGTGACAGTGGTTAATGGAGAGTCCCTGTAGAATCACCACAGGGGGAACACATTCACTTTCCCACTTGATCCACCTTCAAGTTGATACCTAGTTTAGGAAAACATGCTGACACCCGACATCTTGTGAAATTTAAAGTCTGTTTGCCACAGTACAGCCTGCCCAGGGGCGGCCGAGATAAAATAAATTGCCTCACTAAAATGAACTTTTAAAAAAATCAAAACATGCATTTTTTTATGACAGAGCCTATACCCGAGCCAAAATGCTTGGTCGCTTAATTTTGGTTTAGTGCACAGTTGAGATAGACAGAGTGAATGTGTGTGTGTGTGTGTGACTGAGATACCAAAATAGCATGCAGTTTATTGTTTGTTTGTTTGCATAGAATCTTGTTTGCTTTCCAGTGCTACCAAAGTTACTACTACTACTACTACTACTACTACTACTACTACTACTAATAATAATAATAATAATAATAATAATAATAACACAATAACAGTAATTAGTTACAAATGACTAGTTAGGCTTCTTTAAGTTGTAATAAAATTACTAGTTAGGCTTCTTTAAGTTGTAATAAAATGAGTCATTACTACTTTTGATAAGTTATTTATTACTTCATTACTTTATTTATACAAATACAAAGTGCAAGTCCCGTTTTTGCACATTCTCATAGAATTCCTCTCTTTATTTTTTGTCCCTATAATGACAGAAAGAGTGAGCATGGATAGAGAGTAGTGCTTGCATTTACTGCACACAGCTTTACAATAAAGCAACATTCTGTCCAGTTATTTAAATAGCTGATTGTTATGTATTGGTCAATGTCGCTATTGAGGCAATAAGTAATCTAGTAGCTATTTATCCAGGAACTGTGATATAGTCACTGAAATTTTAACTGTAATGCATTACATGACTTAGACACTCAAAAAGTAATGACATTAATCAATGCTTCATAATTAGTCCCTCCAACACTAATGATTGTACACAACAATGCTACTTATATTGGTATGTTGTCTACTATTAAGTCTACTTTCAGGTACCTTAATATCAAAACACATTATTTTGAAAGGCCTCAGTCTATGACTCCCATTTATTATCCCCCATCATGTGAATGATGTCATTTCCCTGGGCTTTCACCATTTACACCTTAGCTTTAGCACCGCTAGCGCCTCACATTAGCTCTACACTGCAACAGGCACACTGATGTGGCCAAGAAGATGCTGTTTATGCAGCTTAACAGCAGTGCTTTGAAAATTCTTCAGTGGAACTCCACAGAGCTAAGGCTTCATCTCTCTCTCTCTCTATTTCTCTCTCTCTCTTTCTTTCTCTATCTATCTATCTATACTTTTTTTTCCAATTAGTGTTCCACAGGCATATCTCAAAAGGCCACGGCTGTCCTGGTGTGCAGACAGCTTATATTCAATTAAAAGTGGAAGTTTGAGGAGTCCCTCAGATTGATTTACCTTCTTGTCTCCCCTCCCAAACCGGGTGCACAGCCTCACAATGTGACAACAAGATTAGCATCAGACATTACTGATGAAACAGGCTTAAAAGATGTCATGGAAACAGGTGACACCTCACATAATTAAGGATGAATAAGACCAAGCATGTGTCATTAATTAATGGGTGCTTAGTAGCAGCTGTCCATGATTACATGATATTTGTCTATTTTGTCAAATGCAGTGTAAATGAAACAGCACCCCTCATAACTGTCTATTACAAAGAAAAAAAAAACAAAAACGGATGGACAGAGTATAGACAGGTGGTAAACAAAGTTATGCTAATATTTAACTTCATCCAGAACTTAATTCAATACCAATTGGTTTCTGTTGGTTTTCTCAGAGCATCATAAATGTAACTCTTATAAGGATTCCTGGCTAGTAAGACATGATGACCTTGGGAATCAACTACATAAACAGGATTTAAAACACTACAAATGTTTTTGGTTTTCTTAAAAGTTTAGAAAATCCTTTCACTCGTAAGCTGCCGAAGTGACATCACCTGGTTACATCTAATCAAGGTCCAATCAAGGTACAGCAATCAAGCTGTTGCTGTACATAGACACTATTAATATCAACTTGGTAATGTCACTTTTTACCCAGAATGCATTGAGACGTAAATCCAATGGTAGCTTACATGCTCTGCAAATTAAGGTTTTTAAATAAAAAAGACAGCATTTTCTGTTTTTAAATCCTGTTAGATACAGCTGATACCAATGTCAGTCTTATAAGGCCAACATGTCTTACCAGCCAGGGATCCTTTTAAGAGACTTAATATGATGCCAGGGGAGAGCATGATCATAGATTCCACCCCAATGATGACTTGTCTTTAAAGTCTCCTATCACTCAGAAATATAGCTAGTACCCAGGGGTCTAATTAAGTGGCATTTGGTTGGACTTGAATGGTGGATGGTCGAACGGCTGTCGGTCTTTACCAGGCTGTGACTTTAGCGCAGCTGGGAGAAGGTTAGGGAGTCAAGGTCAGAGATCTGCTGTGAGACTCTCCTGAGGAACGAGGAGAACGGGGGAAGATGTGGATAGCGGGGGTATAAGGGGCAGGTTTGAGAGACCGGTGTAATTGTTATGTGTGGGTGTGTGTGTGTGTGTGTGTGTAAGCTGTGTGAATCCATTAGAATGCCACTGTGGCGCCGACTCCCTGCTCCCTAGGCCGGCCCACAGGCGACACTTGTACTTTTGAGCAGGCAGCGTGCGCGCACGTCATCACCCCACCACCCACCACCCACCTCCGCCCTAGCACAAGCACCGCCAGCAGCTGCATTGACACAAACAAGCGCTCCCAAGGAGCCAGAGGAATCTGCCCCGATTTACCCCCTACTCGACACTTGAAATTGCTCCGATGCACCAGTGTTTGGTGCGACACACGTTTTCAATTATTTCCCAAGTCAACATGCAGTCTCTGCTGGGGATAGAGGGGGTAAGGGGGTTGTCGCATTGGCCATCTCAATGCAGTCAGTGATTACAAACAGAGCATGCTTGATGAGCAAGTTCCTCAATCCAAACTCCCTTACACAGTGCCTTCTTTTTAATATTGGAGATGTCCCCATTGAATTAATAATACAGTCCAGGTGCTGATTTTCAGAGGTGGGTTAGGGGTGGGGGTGGGTGTGGGGGTGGGGGGTGAGGCAGGAAGGTGGGGGGGGTTAAGATTTCATCATTAATGCAGATGGGAGGTGCTCTCATTCATCTTGGAATGAAGAGGGGATCACCTTCTAAATCACCCTGGACACGCGGAGCGGTTATTGCCAATGGCCATGCCTGTTAATATCCTATCCAACTCCCCAAAATGCCGAGGTGTAATGCTTGCTGGTGCAGAACATTCCCATCAGTGGCCCAGTAATTGGTTATGCGGCGCGGTCTTAGATTTGCAGAGTTGGGTATTCGTATTCAGCGTGCGCAGGAAGGCCTGATCCAAATTTGCAGCAGAGTGATGCCAGTTCTTACACAGTCAGGCCACTCACGTCAGGGTTAGACTTTTATTACAGACTAGGCAGGAACATTGGGAGAATTACAGCAAGCGTTACAATGCTGCTTGGGTACAAAATAAAATAGAGATATCCCACAGTTCATGAGCCGACTCCTGTTCTTAAGCTTATGTACTGAAATGGATTTATTTTCTCTCATCTCGATGAGAGGTGGTGCATTACTTCTTGCTTAGTGCCGGTTTGCAGTGCTGGTATGAAATGTGAGCTATAACCCTGTAAAAGTCCATCTCTGAAATCAAATTCCACTCCCTCAGGACTCAAATAGCCAAACTAGGCTAGCAAATATGGAAAACAGATTCAGAGACTTTACCATCAGTTTCCATATTGTGCCTTAATTAATGTCAAGAGGATTTATTATGATAGACGCTCCCATTCAGCAGGGCAATAATTATATAGGCCTTTGACTTTAACAAGAACCAGGTCATCTTCAAAAGGTCATTATGAACAACAAACGAGTCCCTTGAGCCACTACTTAACCTGTAACAGAGTCTATATGGTTATGTGTACATTTTTTCACATCCAAAAAGGTCTCAAAATGCACTCTATGGTTGCTGTCATGATCTTCCTCACTCTTACATCTTCTGATGTATTTGTGCCATATTCCATCCTATCTTTTTAATTAGCAGATATGATTTTCCCCCTATTACAAAGACAGGTGCCGATTGACGATCTTGCCATATTTGACTTCGGACTGAGCTATGTGTGAAACATGACTGGTGCTCACATCAACTTTTTTTTTATTAACACCATGCCCTGGCCCTGGGCAAAAAGTTCAGAAGTTGATTTATGTTGACAGGGGGGTTGAGGGTGGGGGATTCCTTTCTTCTCTGTTTTCGCTATGCCTGTGAGATGGGGACACGCTATGATTTATTGCTGTGTACACTGCTTTCATTAGCTTGTTCTTTTTCATGACCTGTCTTGTTTGAGCTCAAAACACAGAGACTGATCCTGTCATATACACCATCCCACATTTGCAGACGCACCCTCTCTCTCTCTCTCTCTCTCTCTCTCTCTTTCCTGTAGATATGACTTCAGACATGTCCAAATAAAAAACTAGAAGATCCCGCAGGAAATCACAGTCAACAAGCAGGCTGTACCTACCAGTGTAAACAAAGCCCATGGAGGTAACCCGAGACAAATTGACCACAGACACTCTGACACAAGAGGACAAGGCCTGACTCCAAGGTTTAAAGACCAGCGTTATTGACAAAGACAGCTAGATCGACTGATGTTTTCCAAGGCGCTGCTAATCCATAGCAATGTTAGCAGGTGGCTTTGAGTAAAGGAGAAACATAGCTGTGAAGAATCAGCCCTTGTGTGTGCATCATTTTATGGACGAGACCCTTTATCAACAGGACACTGATCTCAATTCAGAGAATAAGCATGGTGTCTCACAAAGTAAATAACATAATTGTACTTATGCCTGCGTCAAGCTAAGCAGTTCTGGTGTCATGACTTAGTTGTATGTCAGTTGCTGACAAGAAATCCAAATTACTGTAGTCTTTTATGGCCAATAGTTTGATAATAGCTCAAGTCTTGAAAGTGTCTGTGGTTAATGAAGGCTCCTGTGTGTGTATAATGTAGGCATTGTTGGAACAGCCTGGCTGTAATGACCTGAAAGGGTGATTTAGGTAAACATCCTTATGGCAAACTGCCTTTCTTTCCACATGCGGAGGAGTCGGAGGGAGTGTCTCACAGCATGACTGAGCCCCTGTCTGCAATTTATGCTCTCCCACCAAATAGCTCACCTGCCAGTGTGCTAAAATGATCCATGTGTCACATGGGCTGCTAAGAATGACATCTCAAACAGTGCTTTCCACCCCCATCGGCTATGGTGTATTTAGATTGACTTTCTACCTCCCACGTCTATTTTACCAATAGATCACTGTCATTATGTATACAGCGTGCGGCTGTCAAGGCCAGGTGGGTTCATGTTGGAAGATTTGCCCTCTGTCACACAGATTTGTCAAACTAATATCTAATATCCAGTGTCTAGTAAACCACTGTTTATTAAAAATATGTGGTGTGTTTAATACTGGACCAAAGCATGCAGTATATTGCTATTATATTGTCAGACGTACACTCCCCACGTACTAAAACATAAATAATAAATACTTAATATAATGTATCACTAATTGTAATGTAGCTATTTTAGCAACAAATATATGTGTGCTGCATATCTGGTATGTAGGCCAACATGAATATTTGCAGGAGTCATTAATAGACATACAGTATATATTACATATGCACTCTACATACAGCATATACTGACACATATTACATTGTATGGGTCTTGATTTAGGATTGACTGTTATATTGTTTTGACTGATTGATTGATCGTCTGATTGATTGATTGACTGATTGATTGATGTGACACACAGCCTCTCTGAGATACGCTCCTGGGGGAGTAAAACGCGTCCTCTGTGAGCAAGCCCATCATCCTCACGCCAGACTACAGTCCTTCCCGAGGCTTTTCATCTGTCTGTGCTATCTGCCTGGAGCACTCCTTCCAACGCCTGCCCACCCCACCCCACCCCATCCCCAGCAGATAAAAGTCACCCCCAGGCCTGAGCCGCCAGATCTCTCAAAGGAGTGCCAGCATAGCTATGAGGGCAGTTGTGATGCAGAGGCAGTGTTAGAACCTAGAGGCTTCACATTAAAGGCAAAATATCTTAGCAACTGTAGTGTGCAAGATGATTGATTGAGCCGATGGCATCTAGCCCGCAACTCTGACCCACTGTAAGGCACTGTGAGATTAAAATGCAATTAAAATGTCCGGCGATGTGGGAAATCGATCGGATCATTTATTAACCTGACACGAAAATTAATTCTTTTTTTGTCTCCCCACGCCACACGTTTGATAGGCCATGTGTGGCTTGCAATCTTTTCAGTGATGCAAACATCTGAGTCATTCTGAGACAATCAGCCCAGGAACAATGCCCAAGTTCATTACAGGTTACTGAACTGTGGTATTGAACAAGAGACATAACTCAAGGGGGTAAGCAGTTTTATCTCCATCTCCCGATGGCCAGGGGCAGCCAGAGTTAGATATTGATGGCTGATTCATTTACTACTGTATGTGTCTGGGGGGTGTTTATGTGTTATTTTGGCATGCACAGTGAGTCTCCCAGTGACACTCTCTGACACTGTGGCTGTACTGCAAAATTGGCATTCATGCTTTGACACTACTGAATGACCTTATACTGAAAATACCTTACACTGTATTCTCACACGGAATAGCAGGCTTTGTTACGTTCCCTTGCTCTTTCAGAGGTGTCAGAGGTCAGAGGTCACTGATATGCAAGTGGCTCGCCGCTGCTCCTTGTCCCACTGACCAACGTGGCAACCACATCACATCTTTCACTGACACACAGTCAGTCAGAATGCACCCTGGCCTCAGTGACTCATGCTGAAAAAGGGAATATCAGTCTCCTGATTCTAATCTCCCCTTCCGGAACCATGTACCACCACGTACACACGCTCCACTCCATCATCCTTTGGCTCTCTGAGACAAATTAGCCTCTCTGTCACTGTCAATAGCATGCAGTCACATTTTGGAATGACTGGCGCATAATGCTGAACCACAGGTGGCACGTTCACAGGGGGAAAAAAAAGACTTACAGAAGTAATGCGAGATAATGAGATAATGAGGGGATTTGTTTGTTTGTTTGTTTGTTTGTATTTGTTGCACACCTGTTTGTTGGATTTCACTGAGGGGATTTTGGCAAGGGAGCACTGTGAGTAGCGCTGCTGTCGTTTAGCTTAGGGGGGGGAAGGCATGATTTTTCCTTTGTGTGCAGCACTTGGGGTTCAGGAAAAGTTTTCACTCTGCTGTTGCCAGGGAACCTCGAATAGTGTGCCATGCACTACTTTACATAAACTGCAGCAGGGTGCAGTCTGTCAGCTCTGTGGAGTCTCAGCTGAAAGTTGGACCAAATTGATTTGCGAGCACGAGCGACCACATAACCTACATGCGAGGAGGCTTAAAGATAAAGCTCGATGTTGTTTATACTCTACCACATGTTCTTTCCTGTTACTGCCACTGATGAATCACCATTGTTAGTAAACTACATTCACCACCAACACCTACCAACACACACACACTCACTCACACACACACACACACTTTCACCACTAGAGCAAAACAAGACACTATACCCTAAGTGTAATGAAACTTATTCCATGATCCTAAGTGATGTTATTCCAAGTGTAAGATTAAGCTTAGCAAATGGAGGATTGAGCAGAGCTGTATGTATGTTTGTGTGTGTGTGTGTGTGTGTGTGTGTGTGCGTGCACGCGCGTGTGTGTATGTGTCTGTGTGTGTGTGTGAGAGAGAGACAAAGAGAGAGAGAGGGTGAGTGTGTGTGTGTGCATGTGTGTGTGAGAGACAGAGTGTGTGTCTGTGTGTGTGTGTGTGTGTGCAAGAGAGAGAGAGAGAGAGAGAGAGAGAGAGAGAGAGTGCGAGAGATGAGAAGACAAAAGTTTTCAGGCTGACCCCACAGATGAAAGGTCTGATGCTGTTATCAGATACTGCAGCGGATAACTCCTCTGAGACCCAGGGAGATGAGATTCGTCTTGTAAGATCACGACACACCTGGTGACTTTTTTAAGGCAACGTGAATGGGCATCCCTCCCTTGAGTACGGACAGGGAAATGGAACTCACATCAACGTCAGAATCAAAGAGAAGAAATTATTCGTCTGACAAAAAGTGGTGGTGTCAAAGGGGAAATTGGAAATTTGTGCTTGAGAGGCATAAATGGGCAGGAAAGGGGGTTTCTAAAAAGCAGAAAGAGTGTGATAAGACTGCACAGGTAATGTCTTATGTGCTCTTACAGTGCCCTTGCTACAGAATATTTACAACAGTCTAATAAACTATGAAGCAAATTGTAATGGCATGTATCAAATGGCATTTTATGAACTCACAGATTCCTGGTTCATGTGCAATAGAAAGTCCTTGATGACTGTGTGGTGAAAAGCATTTCCTATTACATGTGTACATGTGTAAGAATGCGTCAGCGCAGTACACAAACTCACATTTAGTTTAACATAAATGTGATTTTAAAACAAAACAGTATGTATTAAACTATACAACATCGTTCGCTACACTGTACGTCATGGTGTTGATACGCTGTCACAAGGGTACAATAATATGAAGTGTTATCAAAATTAAATGTATCATACAGATTTAAATAGACTTAATGTTTGGATATATAAGTCAGAATGCAATCATTATTTGACATAACATTTATTTGTATGAAATACAGGGACCATACCACAGAAAGACACAATTTTGTGCACTCAAGAAACGTTTACAGGGTGAAACAAAAGATGTGACTAATCTTCCTCCGTCAGAGACTTAAACCCTGAACAATTCGATTGATGATTATGTTATGTCTCTCATAAGGAGTAAATAAAGCCATGTGTGTCTGACAAGATCAAAGTTCTCGTAATGCTTTTGTTGTAAACATTGATAAGAGAATTGATCTAAAGTAAAAGGTATAAGGCAAAACATAGTCAAAGAACAACATGCCTTTGATTTTGCTTTTAAACAAAGAGTGTATTGCCTTTGATTGAACATAAATTATTTTATAGGGTATTTTATAAATAAATAGTAAAAATAAATTTTGTATTTGTCTTGTTCATATTTAGATATTTAAAATTCATACTGAAATACATGACTAATAATGGCACAATGAGTAATGTTTTGTGTGCTATGAGGTTTTAAAGTGCAATAATAAAATAAATATTCCTATTTTTTTCCATAAATGTGCAAATGAATGGATCTTTCAACAACAACACTTGAAACAGTAATATTACACTGCTCAGGTTTTAACAATTATTTATATATGCTCACTGGAAAAAGTCACAACTCCACAACTTCTGTATACCATATTGCTTCAGAGCAGTCAAAAGACTGCCAAACAATGGGTGTTCTTAGGCAGAAATCGATGATGATACAGCTGCATCAGACCTTCATCAATAAAGTAACATGCTGCACGGTAAACAAGTACTTTTCTTATTGTCTTCGGATTTTGCTGAAGCTTTGGTTGAGATTGGAACACATTGACAGGAATATGCTTTTATCCTCTACTGATCTGAAGAATTTCACCATATGGTAAGCTTAAGTGATGCCCCCTTCTGCAAACCCAGTGAGCCCCCGTCAGATCGCATCAGATGTTTCGGTAATTTGTTCTGATATCGTGATGCATATTTGATAGGAGACCCTGGAGACACAGATCAATGTGCAAAAGGATTTAGCAGTGTCTTGATATGGCAGAGTGTAAACAATAAGCTGAACCGAGACAAGCCGGAGGTGGGATTAAGGTTTGATCCCGTCCTCCACGCATACATTTGTGTCACATAAAACACCAGATGTTTAAGGGTCTGATGAGAGCTGAACCTTGAGACTCAACAAACAGACGCCTTTGCACAGCTACAATAAAAAAAGAAATACCCAAATCAGATGAATTATTCAAACGACTTCAATAATGTGGTGAATATATTTCATATTAAGGGGAATAATCCACCTTGCCTCAGTGTTAACAAGCCACCTAAAACAACCCTCACAATCACCTAATGATAAGGCAAAACTTTTATGGCAAATGTAGCTTGGTATTCTCTGATGCGTGGTAATGGATATTTGGCATGAGTCCACTTAATTATTATTCATCGTGCATGCATTTACACTAACTTTTTGAAATTATGGCACAACTTCAGACCCATTTCACTAATCGCAGTGTGCATAGTCTGTCCTAGAGATAATGATTCAGTCCTTCCATTATACGTACTCAGTGTACTTCTCTGAACACGTCTAAATGTCTGCTTACAGATTGCCTATGCTGATACATTCCTCTCAGTGGTTGGGGATCGGTCCTTTGGCAGTGAGATGGCATGGTGTGCTCAGTGCAACAGGTAGTCCACAGTACCTCATTACATCACTACGAATAACTACACAACATGAGCATGTCCTAAACAGCCCTTTTTGTTCATGCAGGTGAATGGATTTCTACTACATCATACATATTTTAGATCTCTCTTTTTTTGTTGTTTTTTTTTTTTAAGAGTTGCAACACAGGTGCTAAGCTAATTGCCTCTTTGTGAGAATACCTGCCCATCCACATTAAATTGAGTCACAGTTTTTCATAGTTTACAGAATTTCAACACCTTCATTGGGAAATGCTAGATGACAAAATCACACAAACATTACCACTGAGGGCTTAAGTGTCTGAACTTCATTTTTTTTTCCCAAAATAAACAAACTACTTTGAAAGATGTTATGTCTAGATGTCCGGTACGGTTGTTACTAACAGTTGCTACTGAAAACAAGGTACAAAATTTGCCATATGCTAGCCCTCCAGGGTACAGTTTGGGTATTCTGCTCACTAGCCTCATGTCTACAAAATGCTTCAAAATGACTGCACATCCATGCGCTTCATGCACTGAGTTGTAAGATCTCCGTTAAGGGTCCCATGCATCTTCAGCCTTCTCCAGTCCACAGGAAGCAGAGAAGAGGAGGTGTGTGTGTATGTGTGTGTGTGTGTATGTGTGTGTGTGTGTGGTTGGGGAGGGGTGGGCGTGGGGGGTGGGGGGTGGGTTCTGAGTCAGTCCATCAGCTCCAACCACTGTGACCCAGGGTGCACATCATTCTGTCATTGTTTTTATTTATTTCCTCATTGTGTCGCATTTTTTTGTCTTTAACGGTTTTTAGTGGTTGTTTTTTTTGTTATTATTATTACTTTTTTGCTGTTTCTTTCAGTCAAGTAGAGGGTGTGACATCATCAAAGTGTGATAATCACTCCCATTGGTCCACTGTTTTCTACTTCATGCCACTACGCAGGACCTGATTGGCTGCGATGAGCATGACGCTGATGATGAAAGCGATTGCAAACGCACAGATCAGGCTCTTCCTCACGCATGTCTGCTTGACCTGCTGTGTGGGACTCTCGGCTGTAACGAGAGAGAGAGAGGGAGAGAGAGAGAGAAAGGAAAAGAGAGGGAGAGAGAGAGGGAGAGAGGGAGAAGGGAGGTTTTATATGGGGTAAAAACACAAGCAAAAGAAAATGAGGTTTCGGGGTCCCCGATCTAGTGAACCAGATCTCATTAAACATGCTGCACGCATTCGATGATGGCGCTCAGCACTGCCATTTTGTCTCCACTGCTGCATAGACATCTCATCACGCTCCAAAGATACAAGGAGCTGAACAACATAATTATGATTGAGAACAACCCACTACATTTTTTTTTCTCTCTCTCTCTCTCTCTTTCTTTCCATCAAAATGAAAAAAAAAAAACTTCCACAGCAAGAGCCTAATGAGCATAATGATTCCAATTCAGCCAACACTGAAAATATACGAATGTAAATAGCCATAGACTCTTACTGTCTATATCCACCTGGCAGTCCTCCGGGTTCTCGATGTGGCTCTCCTCGGTCATAATGATGTTCTCAATGTCTTTCATGGACAGGTGATCGCAGAAGGTGTCGTACAGCAGTCTCTTCAGCTCCTCTACTGTCAGTTTCTGCATGTCGCACTGAATATAAAAAAGAACATAGATGTTTTTTTTTTTTTTTTACAAGTTTCATCATCAAAGCAAGATACCTCACAAATCACCCTGTGCTCACATATAAAGTGAAATTTTATCCCACGGTGACTTTTTTCCATGAACTGAAAAAGGTTTTATCTTAAAAAACAGATGCAAATGAAATGTAGGCCTCATCTGTCTTTACTTGAATTGTTCATGCATTGCATACAGACTATTAATCTGCTGCAGTGTACCTGAATCACTGAAACTTTAATTCAAAGTCACTTTCCTACTTGAAGGCCCTAGCTGTAGACTACCATTACAATCTTACATATCTTTCTCGTACTGCAGTGTCAGGGTCTGTCTGCATTGATTTGTAAAAACAATACACCCAAATCGAATTTCACATTTACTTTTTGAAACCTTTCCGGAATGTTTTTTTCTGTAAGGATGGATATCTTTCACCATTTCATCTAATGCATGTCACTGGCCTGCTAACTCAGTGCACTACTGACAAACAACTGGATAAGATTAGACCGAATGGCACATTATGAGACAAGGTGAACTCTGAGGATTTTCCTATATCTCCTTGGTGTGCCAAGACCTTGACATTGAACCAGTTATGCAAAACATGACATGTCATCATGTCAGGTGTCTGGAGTGGAGTGATAAAATGTTTTGTCAATATTTGTTGTTGTTGTTGATGATGATGTTGTTGTTGTTTGTTTTTTTTTCTCTTTCTGGGAGGGTCTAGCATTCCCATGCCTAATTTAGTTGGCAATCTCCATGGGCATGTGTGGTGTCTGTCCTTGTCAGGGATAATGAGAGGCAAGCTGATAATCATTACCTTCCAGAAGACCGAGTCAAAGTCTGTCCCATTAAACTTGTCTGGCATGCCAGCCGCTGACAGCTTGGGACCAAGAAGGGTGACGAATTCTTCAAAGTCTACCTGGCCATCCCCTATGAGAAAGGGAGAGAGAGAGAGAGAGAGATGGAGGGGGAAGAAAGAGAGAAGAGAGGAAAGAGAGAAAGAAGGGAGGAGGATAAAGAAGAGGTGCAAGGCAGAACAATAATAACAACAACAACAAAAATCATTCACATCTCCAATGGCCAGATGCCTGACTGCTCCTCCATCCACCGTCCTTCCAACCCGCCGCCCCCCCTCCAACCCCCCAACCCCAAGGCACCACTCACCATCCATATCAAGTCTCTGGATAATGACCTCCAGTTCCACCTCGTTGGGCATGTACCCCAGGGAGCGCATGGCCATGCCCAGCTCCTGCTTGGAGATGAAGCCATTCCCGTCACGATCGAACACCTTGAAGGCTTCTCGGATCTCTGTGCGGAGAGAGCAGTCAAAGGTCAGGAACACATGAAATAATTCGCTGATGCCTCCGTGAATATTGCATCAGTACATTTCAGGGTCGTTCTGTCACCTGACGAGCAACACTGGTAATGGGTTGATTGACAGTTTGATTTTGGAGGGAGATATTGGGCTGAGAAATGGGCATGAATACACACACACACAGACAGACACAAACTCTCAAACATACGTGCACGCACACACACACAGACCCGCTGCCTTGCGTGATTTCATTGTTTCTGCCAGTCTTTTGTCTGACACATTTCTATACAGAGCAAGGGTGTGGGAAAAATCTCAATCAGAATGGCTGATTGCATTCATAAAATGAGTTCTGTTGTAACAATATCCTCTAGTATTGGAAAGCACGTGAAAACTCTCTTCTTTTGGATGACTGACTGGCCTCATTGATATGCGTTGTAGATCATCGTTCAGTCAGTCGCAATTTTCCACCTGTCAAAGCTTAATGTCAAATACCTAATTATGAAATATGTGGCATTCAGGAAAAGCACCCTGCTATAAATCTTTCAACATGCCTACTGTACTGTACACTACCCTTGACTGGACCAAAGACTGATCAAGAATACACTGCAGATTTCACTGAATACATTCACTGACTCTCGAATCTCATCCCATATACAAATAGCAATGTGGCGTGTAGATTAATATGTAGATTGCTTTGTAGGGTATCCAACAAAACCAGGCAAAGAGCAAAAGGGAAAGACGCTACAGTGTAAATTGAACAGATGTGCTTCCCGATAAGCAGACACAGTGCGGCGTTCACACTTCACGTAATTGAAAATGGAAGATCAACCTCAATGCAGCATCTGCTCAGAAGTTTTGCAGGCACACGTCATTGTCCCTGCCGTCCTGTGCTGCATATGAATTGCCAGTGCATGCAGGAGACTTGGAAGAAGGAGAAGTGGAAGCAATGAAAATAACCAGACCGTTTCAATGCTGCAAATGTGGCATAGCATGTAATAAGTAGCTGTGGTAGCGGACAGTAGTCCTAGAAGAGAAAAGACTTGGTGAGTATGTAAGCCACAAAGCATTTTTTTTTTTAGTATCTGACATGTCATTTACAAAGTCCTGGCTGCCGGGAAGCTTAGTGCGGCTAAGCGCCTTTTCCCGCGGCCCAGCATTGATCATCTCTTCCCGTGGCAGCCAGAGATACTGAGGACCTCCAGATACCGATTTCTCTTCACCAGCTGGGCTTCCTTTTGTTTATACAATAACAGGGCTCCCCTATCTGCCGCTGAGCAACCTCCATCTGTCTGCTCCACAAAGCAGCTTTCACATCAAAAAAACCCTCCCTCGCTCCGGGAAGGAAAGGTGCTTGGGAAAAAAAAAAAAACTGACTGAGATTTGTTTTTATCTGTTAAATGAAGTGAAGAGGAAACTTTTAATTTTGGGGATTTTTTCTGTTATGTAATAACATGTAGGCCCGAGCACTGAGGTTACTTTTTTTTTTTTTTTAATAGAAAGAAAAAAAGAAAAGGAAAAGAAATATGAAACTCTCTGCAAATTGGTTTGGCCATTACCTAACACAGCGATTGGGTTATTCTCTCACTAAGCTTAATCTACAAAGACATTAAAGTCGTCGTCAAGCTTCGAACTCAACTTTGAACGTAACCCCTCTTTAGATAGAGCACATCAGTGTGTTCCTCAGCCCTGAAATCCTTCAGGGAAAAAATACTACAAAGTCATTCAAAGATAAAGGTGTAGATGCAAACGAAATGAACTTCAGTTCCCTCCCTTCAAAGGAACCCCTTTAATCCTCATCCAAGTACTCTATAAATACCTTTGAGACCACATGCTAGGGTAGCGTTTTAAAAACCTATCGACTGATATGCCATTTAAGACATTAATCTTTTGTGCAACAGATGAATCTTCCCATGGCTATGTTTTACACTGCTTTCAACTGCATTCCAACATGTATACTTAAATGTTGTCTAGGGCGATCAAATGGCAACCAGTGCAATCAGATCAGTTGTTTCCTGTTTTCTGATCTAGTCCATGATTGAAACTATTTTCAACACTAAAGCAAGACAAAAAAAGGTGAACACAAATGGATGCCAGAGAACTGACATGTACAGACATGAAATGGATGTCAATTAATTAATGTGTGTTTCTGTGCTATTGTTCTCACCCTCTGATCCTCACTCTCCTCCGACTCTGTGGGAACGGTGGCCCATGTGGGTCCCAGACAACCCCAAACCAAAAGAAAAAAAAAAAGTCATATTTTCAGACAGTGACATTCTCTTTGATATCTAAAGGTGCAGTTGAACTTCAAACACAATCTCCTTTACCAGTCCCCAGGAGAGGCAGTGAAGGATGAAACAGAGTTTAGATGTTGGGCTTCAGAACCCCTGCTCGTCAGGGTTAAGACTCAATCACAGACCGCTTGAAGCAATCATGCTCTCAGTCTGCAGAATACAGATGGAGGCCCTTCACATTAAATCATGACTGATAGATGCCCAAAAATGATTAGGTGGATTGTGCTGGAAGAGATGGAAAAATTTGTCCACAATCTGCAACCAACAGTAACTAACCTACTTATGCCAGTACACTATTTCCCAGTCAAATATTCATGTCTAAATATAGACATAAGGTTGTTTCCATGCATTACTTTTTTCCCTATTATTACTCACTCCCTGGGAGATGGGAGAGGTACAGAGAAGGTGGGCATGATCCCCCCCACTCACACACACACACACACACACACACACACACACTCACACACACGCACACTCACACACTCACACTCACACTCACACTCACACACACACACACACACACACACACACACACATATATATATATATATATATATATACAGATCTGTCATGGTAGCCCAGTAATTTGCAGCACAGCCACTCTTTATGTAATAGTCTAAAAAAATCAATGTCACCAAAACATCAGTGAGTGAGTGAGTGAGTGTGTCTCAGGGTCTGTATGTGTCTATATCGAGAGTGGGTGGGTGGGTAGATGTTGTAGGGTAGATGTGTGTCTGTGTGTGTGTGTCTCACTGTGTGTGTGTGTGTGTAAGACAGTGCTTCCATGCAGTGTGTCTGTTGGTGTGTGGGACTATTTTTAAACACGTGTGGCAGCCCTAATCCATCTTGTGCTGGAAACAGTGGCGGCCTCCACGAGAGCCCCGTAACATCTGAATATTACAGGAACTATGTTTTAACAAGGCTCTGGAGTATTTCACTGGGCATTAACTACGGGGAGTCCGCCTGGGCCTTCGTAGGGAACTCTCCCTGCCTTTTTTTCTTCATTATTCTTTTCTTTAAACAGAGAGTCCTTTTTACTCAAATGATACCCAGACCAGACAGAGTGTGAACTGGAGTAAATTGCCCCTGTCCGCTCCTCTGCCTCTGTGGTGATGGTGAATATGTCGGGATGGCATTAAGCGCTGGTGTAATCTTGTTTTTGGTGCCAGGCAATTTGTCAGGTTTTCTATTCGATTCTCCAGCACAGACATTAATATTCGCTCTTGACCTACAAGGGAGCTTACAGACACACAAACACACTGAACTGTGCAGAACAGTCTAGCCCTCACAGAATTCTGTAAGAGCAAGACACATGTTATGACACTCCAAATTATGACTACTTGGATGACTACTTTACTGACAACCTTGACTGACAACCTCAAAGTTTACAAGTAAAATACAACCTGTAACAACTAGAAAGCTGGAACTGGAAACAAGTAAAATACCACCTGTAACAACTGGAAAGTTGGAACTGAAACTGGAACTTGAAACTAAAACAAAACAAGCAATGTGAACCAAAACAGCCTTAGGGCATACATGTGCACTTAGTTTGTATGTGATTACACCAGGGATTTTGCCCATTGTTGTATTACCAAACACAGGGGTTTTCCAATTTCTTTCTTTGACTTCATTTGGAGCATTAACTGATGGCTCTATTCTGAGTCTTTGTCCCCATTCTTCTGTGCTCTCCATGCGTCAGCCCCTCTTCACTTCACAACAAACTCACACAGCCTCCAGGATAATCCCTTGGCTGCCTCTGCCTCAGGTCTGTCAGCCTCCCCGTGGAGCCTTGGTGTGTGGGTGACTCAATGCCGCCCAGGTGCACCAACCATTCTCCAGGGTGAAAGCAGAGATATGCTTGATCACGCACATCGGCACCACTGAGACACTTCCACCACATGCCACAACAATAAGGGAATTCTTATCAGCTGACCCTATGGATTTTTAATGGTCTCCGTTCGATGGCTTTCTCAATTAAATGTGGAAAGTTTACACCTCTTGGGCTCCCCCCCGCTGCCTCTCAATCCCTGCAACCTATTGTTCTCCTTGACTGCCACTGCTGCAGATGTCGAAGTCAAGCGTACGCTTGAACGCTCCAAAAATTGAATAAGGCGAGAGACCCCTTTGTCAGCTCGCTACTGAGTAATTATATGGGGACAGAACTTCGTCAGAAGTCGAAGGCTGTCTGCTGTCATTGTTCGGGACACACAAAAGAGCTTTTGGTATTTAGACTGGCATTCGGGAGGAAGGTGGCATTGAATATTACAGGACGAGGGGGGGTTCTGGGTGACAGTGCAGACACTATTCATGACTTTGACAAGTGAGTGGCTTTTTAGGGTGATTTTTTCCCCTATATTTCTATCCACAGTGTCGAGTAGAAAACAAAGTGATTGAGCACTGAATCTTGACACAGAGCCAAGAACATTCTGCCAGAGGTTTTCTCGTTCTCTCAATACCGGTCGCTGTGATGATGCTCAGTTGTGTTCCATTGCCATGGAAGCACATGCTTTCAAAGAGCTGTGTTTGACCTTGCAAAAAATACACCGACGCAACTCCCACTTTGCAGGGCCGGGCATACCTTGGGTGGATAAATACAGCAACACTGTGCAGCTGACTGCATCCACACACAGAGAAGCAATCCATGAGCTGTGAAAGACAGCCACTTACTGCTCCATTAAATACCCGAGTATATAAGTTTATATATAAAAAATGCTTGCATGTCCATCTCCCCCCTCCACCAACCTCTATCCTGCAATGTAATTGCCATAATTTCACACTTTTAGTGCATCTCTGGCCTGGGGGCATTCAAAAAATGACATTTCTGAGTGCAGCTGGCTGCAAGGGAAGTAAAACAGTGGCACTCGGTGTGTAATGATATGAAAACGAACGTGGCCTTCCTTGTAAGACCATCAGCTTGGGTGCAGGATCTTACCAAACTCTGGCTATGTTTCAGTTCTGTTTTGCGCTCTACCTCAAATGTTAATAGGCCTTTACAACTATTCATACCAGGTTCATCCTCTAGCATTGATTTAGCAAGAATTTGTACATTTCAGCAGCACACTACGTCTGTGTTCAGTAGACCAACTATGAATGCACAGATAATGGGGAATTTAGTGGATTCATCAGAGCAGTTACTGAGCAAATATCACTAATTCTACCATACTATAGATAGCAATTATCTTTAAATTCGACATGTATGGAATATTTGTCATCAGATTTCTTACACAGATGCTATATCCTTTGTCAAAAATGTTAAATTATGTTTAGTGGAAATGTCTTAAAGGAAATACAATTGTAATCTCCTTAAGAGTGACGGATGGTTGGCACTGCATTGCTAGGCCTGGATGATGACGGAAATTGAATACGTGCCAGTAATTGGATGTTCGTTTAAAGCAGGCCTGTTTCGTGTCTCGTGCACAACACACTAGAATGTAATTATTCATCTACAGTAATCACTGTCACTTTTACCCATCTGAACTGACCCTACTCCTCTATATTCTTGTTGATAACCAATGACTCAAGGATACAACTTAAATAATGGTATATTGGCAATAATTGTGTGCAAAACATCTGTTTGAGTTCCTTTAATGTTTTCTTCAAAGGAAGGGAGAGGGCTGTCACATTGGGGAACACGGAAAGAAAAGAAGTGAGCTGTGTGTGGTGGTCGCCTGAGCAAACAGAGGAAGGCTCTCTTGTGATGGATGACAAGTCTTGTGTGACTCATTGCACATGTGAGAGGATTGGCGTCTCCGTCTTATTACCGTAATGACTTCCTGTGCGTGCTGCGTCCCACTTCTTCTTCTTCTGGGGGGAAAGATAGAAAATGACAAGCCTCTCGCTTCTGATCCCGGGGAGGGAGCCAGACGTATTCGTTGGCAAGGACAGAGAGATTCTTTTGTCGCTGACAGCCCAGCTAACCAGGAACTCAGTGTCTCCCAGGAAAGCCTGACGTTGTTCCATCCCAGCCGTCTGAAGGCTTCTAGTGGATTTTACCTGATATCTTTAATATTTCACCAGATGCAACATTCATGTATTTAAATGGCCATATGGAGTCAATTATTGCAACACTTTAACAGACACAGAGGCAGTATCAGTTAGAAAATATGAATCATAGCACATAGAATAAAGTCTCATGGATAATGCATCAAATGATCACTTATCCTGCTTGTATAAGCAGTAAGCTATCTATTTATATAAATGATTGTGCCTGCATGTAAAGTTGCATTACAGTCTAACATACATTATCTTAGCCAAGAAACGACACTACATAACACAGCTGATGGGAGAGGCACCCTTATGGCATGACAGACAGATGTGGGGCGAGACGGCCGCACCACCTGTAACCTGTGCCACTATCATCTGCAAACAGATGGTCCATGAGCACCACTAATGGACCAGACGGACACCGTGGGGAGTAATAGGACATGACGCAGACAGCTCCCCGGATGTAATACAAGTCACTGTTTGCTTTGCTTTTGGTCAAGTTTGCATCTGCTTGTTAGTCAGTGAGTTTTTTTTTTTGTGAGCTGGATGTCAGTCTGCTTTGCAGGCAGGGCTCTTATAGAATTTGATATATTTTTGTAGCCAAGAAATCTAGACATACCCTTGCGGTAGCAAACCGTTTTGCTCAGCGGGTACGTCCAGACATGCACAAATTTGGGCCTCAGTAGATCTACTACTGGTCTTACCAAGGCTTGGTAAGCCAATCACAATGCTCTACCTTTGTTAACGGCGGACTTACACAATAGTGACAGGGCTGTGACAAATCAACTAAGTGGCCAAAGAATATCGGTCGTTTGAATCGACTTTGGCATGACTCAAGTCATTTATTTCAAAGGACATATTTGCTGTTTTGCTGACGTTGCTCTGATTGGTGGTAGCGCTATCCAGCAGAAAGACAACTGCTGATTCTGAGCCCTGTCTATTGGTTGTGGCCAGACGTTACATTTTGATGTTATAGTTTGGCTTGTCAGGCTGGTATTTTTTAGCCTGATGCATCAGCCGCATTCACATCATTTCACTTTGTGCAAAGCATCTGAAACCTAGCAACTGGCATATGTTCGTGCCAAGGTGGCCAGATAAATTCCGCTTCAACCAATCGCTACTGTTTGGTCACGGCGTATTTTATGCAATGGAACGCATTATTTGAATTCAACATTATCACTTTCAACCCTCCCTCTGATTGGCCCGTCCGAGCTCAGAGATGGAGCGAACCGAAGTTTACAGCTGGCTCCCTGACGCAGTTACAGAACTAAGTGAAAGTGAGCAGAAGCACTGGACACCCACTAGCCTGAATAAGTAATTTGTGCTCTGCAGTTGCAAATCTGTCTATGCCATTATTCATGACCTATTGGCCAGCCCAGTAATGATGTTAAAACACACTTACTCAGTGTGAATGTCAATATTGACATCCAAGCACAATTTCTCTTTTGCTGAAATGCATCATATCCATATTTTTAATTACTTGTGACATCAATAGCAAACCTACTGTGAGTTAAAAATGATGGTGTCATGCTTCTCTCCTATCAAGAGGAAAGTAAAAATAAGGAAAGATGCCCTAAAAAATATTCAGAATGACCCTAAGCATAATTCTCCAATTCTTAAGCAAACTGCAGGACAGTTTAACAGGCAGGTGTCTAATCAAATGGAATGTTCTGACATCAATTTATTTCCAAGGTTTGTCAGACAAAACCCTTTTGATCTCTTTAAACATGCCTGAGTGTTTATCCTTCTTGTTTGCTTTCAGCCTACCATCTGATAAAAAAGGTGTTCCAAAGAAGGGAAGACAGACAGACACTAAAAAGACAGGTAGAACTACACAATAAATGGCTAAATAGCTGGAGAAATGAACAATTCATTAATTGTGTAACTGTGAGAAGTTGCTCATTCTGAATTAAACAATATGCACAAAGCTATCTTAAGATATATGACTTAAGAATGAGAAAAGACAGCAGTCCAGCATAAGGGGGTGGTCTGAACATACAGAGGCCTAGGTTCTAGATAGATGTTCTAATTACAGGAGAAGTACAGAGAAATGAAATGCATGTAGTCCTGCTGAGATGGCTCTATATTCAGACTTCACAGGGCTTTGAATGGGAAAGTTATACATACTCTTCAGAAGAGAACAGAGATGTGTAAATACTGCAAATCTGTCTACCACTCATCAGCTTACACAGCAAACACTCTCACCTTGGACAACCACAGGCAGATCTGAAGAAAAGTCATGAATACCAAAGAAAGACAAGAGTGCAACAGGAAATCAGCTCCACAGACGAAAAGAATTTTTGTCATTTGTTAATGTATTTAACATGGAAATGGCTCACATAGACAGATCATTATAATACCATACTGATATGAATATAAATGACAATGGTTGTTGGTTGAGAGACAGGAGTGTATGTGGGTCTGAGTGACAGCCTGACACCAGGCTACCTACTCGGGGGGTCTGTGACAGAGTCAACCAGATGTGTGTGATTGACAGTTCCTAGTTTTGCCATGGTCAAGTTTTTGTCAGCACTTTAGGGCTTGGAGCTCTCTGTCCCCCCAAAAATATGTGCATATCTGTGTGCTGTTTCAAAGTTAAGGCTGACAGGGAAATTACTGCTTCATCCTGACAGAACTGCCTTTGCCTTTAACCCATATGTGTTTCAGGGAACTTTTTAACTAAGAAATATTCTCACTCAAACTGGCATCCCCCATAGTGCTCAGAGCCTATAAATTAAATATTTGTGACACGGGTGATGAGGTGACTTTCAGCCGAGGAAGAGAGAGGGATTCCGCACTCACACCCACTAAGCGAATAAAAGAGAGAGAGACAGAGAATGCAATCAACAGCAGATATTGCTTCTGACCTGCCTCTGCTTTTCTTTCAGGAGCCATTGAAGCGCGGCTCCCAACAGTGACTCGTCTGGTAATTGAAAACCCGAGTCTCATCGGCGGGTTCCATCAGGGGCCCGTCCCTCTCACCCGTCGCTCACCGTCCTGCCACCCACCCTGACCTGACACCACTCAATAGCTGCCCTGTGCATTGCCTGCTGGAGGCAATTTGTCCTTTAACAAAAAGACTAATCTGGTGCTGACCACTACAATCAGACATAAGTGCTTAGCTGACATGCATACTGAACAAGTGACTCAGTCATAATTAATTTTAATTCAGCAGTTTATCATAAATATTTGAGCCTGGCTAGTGGAGTGATATATGGTGAACCTTTGACTGCAAGATGCATATACTCCAACACAAATTTGAACATAAAGACAGAAGATTTTTCATTAAAGAACAAATAAATAAATTAGATTTTTTGTG
This sequence comes from Tenualosa ilisha, assembly GCA_015244755.2. NCBI lineage: Eukaryota > Metazoa > Chordata > Actinopteri > Clupeiformes > Clupeidae > Tenualosa > Tenualosa ilisha. The sequence continues at coordinate 3,901,350 of PYXC01001932.1, read as the reverse complement.
TCAGTTTGCAAGACAACTGTGTGAAGTAGTGGATTGCAGTTTCTTCAGAGGCTGGAACGGAAAGCAGCAGGAAGATTTTTTCTTCTTTTTTTTTGCTTTGAAGATTCAAGAGAGCTGCCAATTCATGGTAGCCAAATCCTGTCTTTTCCTGAAATAGAAAAATGTACAGAAGGAAAACTATCTGATGCACCAGAAGTTGCTACTGGGATAAAACAAAGTCATCTCTCTCTCTCTCTCTCTCTCTCTCTCTCGCTCGCTCTGACTCGTTGCAGAATGCAAACCTATGTTGTCTCTTCTACTCTTCACTCTATCAGGTCTTCCAGCCTGTGTTGTGAGACCGCTACAGAGGATCCAGAATGCAGCTGCACATCTGGTTTTCAGCCAGCCAAAAAGGGCGCATGTCACACCTCTGTTCATTGAACTCCACTGGCTACCCTTAGCTCAAATTCAAGGCACTAATGGTGGCCTACAGGGTGATTGATGGTTCTGCTCCCATCTACCTGAATACTTTCCTAAAGCCCTATGTCACCCGCCGACCACTTTGCTCCTCTAAGGAATGTTATCTAGCACGGCCAACACCTTGCGCAGGTCAATTCAGACTCTTCTCATGTGTTGATCCACGCTGGTGGAATGACCTTCCAAGTGCTACCAGATCAACAGATAACGTCTCCACCTTCAAGAAACTCTTGAAGACCCAGCTCTTCCAAGAATATCTCCTGACTTGAATTTTGAAATGCACTTAACCCTTTTATACTTAATCTCTCTTTTATACTGCACTTTTATTACACTGTTGCACTTTCAACTTAAAATAGTGCAGTTTTTATGTTAGCAATATACACTCTTTGGTAGTTTCTTTCATTGCATTGTAGCTTGAATGTTATCCTCTTTTGTAAGTCACTTAATATAATGTAAATGTAATGTAATGTACTCTTCTTCACTTTCTTTTTCTTCTTCCTCTTCTTTTATTTCTTTTTTCTCTTTTTGGCCTTCTCTTTTGGCTAGGAAGCAGAATGCTGTTTGCTCTCACACAGCAGAATGCTCTGCTGTGTATTCAGAGAGAAGAGGACAGATCTTGGGTTGGCAGCAGGTTGTGTGAGCAGTGTCAGGCTTCTAAGCATGAATCACACCCGAGGCTTCCGCACACAAGCTACAGAGTCCTACATCACCTACTAAGCACTAAAGAAAAGACTGGACCAAATACCAGTGCTTGGTACAGAGCTTTGTGTGTGCGTGTTTGTGTGTGTATGTGTGTGTGCGTGCGCGCGTGTGTGTATGAGTGCAAGTGCATGTGCATGTGTGTGTGCATGGGTGTGTGTGTATGTGTGTGTGTGTGTGTGTATGTGTGTGTGTGTGTGCTGTCTGTGTCCAGCTTTGGACCTGGGTAGTGGACTGGGTAGCATGTCATACCTTCACACCTCAGTAAATACCAGATTAGATGAAGGCGTGAAAAGAATGCGGAGGACAGTACTGCATGGCGCACTCACACAGTGCCAAATGTCACCAACACGGCCCATAGTCCTCAGCGTACTTCAAATGGGAGTTGAAAGCAAGCTTCTCCAAATTAAATTACTTCTGTTTACTCCTCCTTCTGGCCAGCATTTTAATTGAATTTAAAACATAGCCTTTCTAAATGTGATGGACTTCAGCCAATATCCATGTCATGTACATTCATACATTCACTAACTTTGAATTAATAACTGCAAATGATCCTGCAGAAGGAATTGCTATGCAGGTGCCAACACATTACACCATCCAAAAGCAAATAAGTATGGCCAAGGTCTGGGTACAACTCAGCAGTTGAGAGGGTATCAATATAATGATGGACACATGTACCTTGTAAGGGATAATGTCTTGTCCACTGGTCAGAATGGGAAATTCGGGTAAGTCTAAACAGGGTGAGTAGGACCACAGTGTGAAGCACATGGTCCATTCAAAGTAATTTGAACATACTGCCACATTCTGGAGAACCATATTACAAGTACCTATAGCTTACAGAACCATCATAGGTTTTGTAGGTATTCCTAACAATCCGCTAGATTAGACTAGAGGTAAAACCTGTGTTAGTTTGCGTACTTTGTCCAGGTCAAAGAAGACAGGTAATCTATAAGATCACATTACACTAAGAGTGCGGTGGCTTCATGAGTGATTCATTTGTTACAGGTACGACAAATCACCCGGGACTAACATAGACAGTTGTCGTGCTCAAGGTTTAGAAATACCAGGCATAGACCGTGTTTTTACCTCACCTACTTCTGGGTGAAAAAAGAACTCTAAGGACAGAAAGAGGAGGAGAGGAGTGACAAAGAAAGCAGCAGGACACCAGGAGAGGCACGCTTTTCTAAATATGAGTTTGGAAATGTGATTATCATCTTTGTCAAACAGTATTTCACCTGGATGAAGAAGAGGATCTGAAACCTCACAACAAATTTGATGCAAATTTATTACAAACCCATTTACTGCAGAGGACACAAATGCTATCTGAACCTGAGAGCTGTGTGTGTGTGTGTGTGTTTGTGTGTGTGTGTGTGTGTGTGTGTGTGTGTCTCTGTGTGTGTTGGACATCAATGCTTTGGAAAAAGGAGGGTCCCATGGATTCAGTCAAATTTGCCTTTCAAATCTTATAAAATATGCAGAAGGTTGATATCTACTAGAAGAGGGAGATTAAATTTAAACTCACAGGATTACTACAAAATTACACTTCTGCCACCCTCCATCTGCAGAATCCCTGAAGGTCAACAGAGACAGATCTGCAGGCAGACAATATGTCTTTGTGCACACAGTGTTCCAGTAAATATGTGTGTACTTAAGGAAACTCGATAATAAATTGAAGCTAACTCAATTTCACAAATCACACACACACACACACACACACACACACACACACACACACGCACACACACACGCACACACACACACACACACAAAGAAGACAAGTACAAACAGTGCAGCAACCAGGGAAGAAGCCATCCCTTCTGGAGATACTGAACAAAGCAGATGTAATACAGTAGAAAAGCTGGTTGTGGTGGTCAGGAAATTTTTTGTCAGTGAATGATCTCACAGGGGCTTACTAGACACCACAATGGAAAAACAAACAACAAGCTGCTAGTTACCATACAGTACAATAGTTACACTGTCACGTTTCCTATTCATCACAATGAGCAAATGAGCTAAGGTGGAAATAAACAGGAGATCAGACAAAGAACGGCTTAGATGTTAAAAAAAGGGTAGTGGGGTCTCGGTATTTGGCATCAGGTGCAGAGAAGAATCAGTCCTGGTCTCATCATAGAACTCTATTATGGTTGTAACAGAAACCATATGGTGTACCAGGAGATACCAGGGGATATTGGTTGTGCCAAAAAGAGCCTGAGGCCCAAAATGACTCTTTCTTAGGGAGCAAATTAAAAACTAGGACATAAGAGTAAAGACAAAACACTACATTTTGTCTCACAGTGCAAGCATATCTCTACCCTTAATTTATCTCTCAGTAAGGTGTAAAGTGTACTCAGAGAGTAGGTTTTCACTATGGTGCTTCAGATCCTACAATAGTCTACCACAATTCTTAGTTCTGCCACATGGTTGGGAAACACTGAAACATTCATTAACGAGTCACTGACCTGCATCATTCCAAACCCTGGGTGCATTTATAATCAATGCTTCAGTGCACACTCCTTATCAACACAGGGCCATTCAGACTGCTTTTGTAGAAGAATGCAATGCCAATCACACTTCAGAGTGGATTTTAAAAATGTACAATAATAAATAAATTATTATTCTATCAGTGTCTCATCTCATGTGTTAACTTTTCTGTCAAATACAACTCAGGCGACTCATTTTCTCTTTTTGAAGCCAAGGCTAGTGTAACACTCCCCAGCCTGTGCATATGACATAGAGGGGATGTACCTGCGTTTACAAACTGTGACATAACTGCATATTCACAATAATACACAGGGAGCTCATGTGTCGACTGTCTTGTCATTATATTCTGATTATATGAAGATTTCACATAAAGGACAGATAGTCTGAACACAACAATCAAATCTGACAATTCTATATGTCCATCAAAAATCACATCTTCTATCGAGGTGCCTACAATACACCGGCATTTAAATAGTCTACATCCTGGGGGCTGAACAGGTTTTAGAACAGGTCTGGTACCTATTCACTGTTATTTATTAGGTGTGGGCTGAAACGTCGACAGTGGAAGACAACCGAGCCAGCGCTGACGAATAGAGCTGTCCATGGTGCTGAGAGTGAGAGCGTTTACGGTTTTAGTGAACCGCGGCTGGGGCTATGAGTCATTGATGCAAGCGTGGAGGGGAAGTTACCTGTGCGTGTTGATGAACATGATGCATTTGTTTGGAAGCGTAGGGACACCTCTGTCATGACACACGGAATTATGAGCATTGACATGTGATCTATTAGCCGCTGCGTGGGCCTCTCCGTCTTGATCATGTATCATTATATAAAGACACGCAGAGTAAAGTAACGGACACCTGTACTCACCCTCGACCTCATCCTCTGGCAGGTTCACTGGTGCGCCATAGGATAAAATATCTGGGATGGTGCAAATTCCCCGGTACATCAAAGTGGAGGTGACGGCATGCATAGGCATGTCTGCGTTGTAGAGGTTACGCTGGTACCCAGATCTTCATATATGACTTAAAGCTCGGCTACCAACTTTCTCCTACTTCCTTTGCGGTGGCGGAGGTTTACGTCCATTTAACAACCTGCAGTGGGGTCCAGTTCTCGTGCATAGAGGAAAAGATTTTATCCAGACGAAAGGCTTTCGTTGAACACCACTAAATATCCTCTGATAGTTATTTCTTGCTTCAGTATACGCAACTACTACGTCTATAATCCACCAGAAGAGATGCAATATAACATTGCTTAATGTTTGTAACTTTTTAAAAGAAACGATGGCAAGGCAAAATTAGCAAATTTCGTTTACTTCGATATTCCAAGCGGATAGTCCATTAATATCGATTCCAGATGACAAATACTTGATTAGATAGTATACATTGTAACACTGCAGCGGAGAGCGCACATCATACCTTAGCTGGCAATTCAAACAGTCCGTCTGTTTAACAAACCAAACAGTTTAATCGACAATTTCCCCGCAATTTCGTCGAAAAAACTGTTGAATGGGGTGCGTTGCTCAGTCCTGTTCAGTCAAATGTGCTCTTTTTGTTCCATAATATACAGTACTGTGTTTTGAAAATTCATTCTTCACAATGCAGAATCAAGATCTGGAAAGCCAGCGGTCGTGAAAAACTTTTCTTCGGAAGAAGTCAGTCTCCGGTGATTAAGGGGGGACAACGGCTGAATTGGTTCAGTAATCTTTACGGCAATGGTTTGAATGCACTGAGGCACACAGGGATGCGCACAGGCGCGTCTGCACTCAGGGTATTTCCTCTAGTTTCCTCGTCTACCTTGCTCAGGGACTGTTGCTGGTGTGTGCTGAACTCTCTCTCGCTCTCTCTCTCCCCCTCCCTTCTCTCTCTCTCTCGCTCACTCTCACCCTCTCTGTTGCTCCCTCGCTACCTCCATTCATACTAATTCTTATTCCTCTCAGCGCGCGTTACAAAGCCTTGTTCTGCGTGCCGCTTGTGGCGACACGTGCTCCCATGGCACTTCGTACTCTATATGAGGAAAAGTGATTAATGATCTCGCGACACATTATGGATGATTTCCCCCTCGGCATCTGATATAAAAGAATGCCTCATCCCAAATGCCACAACACGTGCGTAATCACTGTGTGGGGTGAATATGCAGAGTCGAGCCCATTTTACCATTTAGTCTAATATGGTTTATGTCTTGTAGGCTATCCATACTGATAAGAAAGGGGTAATTTATGCATGAGGTGAGAATCATTATGGCTGATCAGTATACATAAAGACACATTTTCCCTGACATGGTAATTTGTACCATTCAATACAATGAACTGGAGAGAATCATTACTGCCTCTTGGGCAGGCAACTGCTTAGATTTACAGTAACATTCTGTATTTGGAGACACGTTAGGAGATATAGGTCACCTCCACCTGTGAATTCCTAGCAGTTGGCAGCAGACACAGGCAGCAAACATTTATAAGTCAGAGTGCATACATGTCACTGCAGTAGCATTTCGATGAGGGATTACAGTGTAGAGCACAAAGGCTCTCATTTTCCTCATTTAGTAGACCGGTCCTTTACAGTACCCCACAGGGAGAAGAGAGTCTCACTGCAGAGGAGAAGGGCCATTGGGCTTGTGCTTTGCTGTAGATGGTAGATGTGGGGCAGCTTGGGGTGGCAGTGTGTGTGTGTGTGTGTGTGTGTGTGCGTGTGTGTCGGGGAGGGGGGGGGGGGGTGGCGTGGGAGGGTTGCTCATGTGGTGTGTCGGTGGCATAGGGTTGGTTTGGGAGGTTTGGAGGGAGGGTGTAAATCTCCCCAGTGTCGTTCCAACTGTCTGTGAGCCTTTAAAGAGGAGGAGAAGCTCTGTTGTCCACCTGCCATCATGGGCAGGCTGTCTCCTGCCACTGCACCCGAGGCACGGTCACTGCCCCACAGTTCCATTCCACTGACAGCCTGCTGAGAGAGAGACAGAGAGAGAGGGAGAATGGACAGAAAGAGAGAGAGAGAGAGGGAGAATGGAGACAAGAGAGAATGTGAACAGCTGAGTGAGTGGAGAGAGAGATAGAGAGAGAGACTGAGGATCCAGAGAGGAGTGAAAAAGAGAGAGGGAGAGAGAGGAAATGAAAGAAAAGAAAAGAAAGGACAAATGATAAGATAGTGAAAAGATGGAAGGAGAGAAGTTGGGTCAGTGTGCAGAACAACAGGCAGAGAAGAAAAAGGAGAAAAAAGATAAGGCCCTACAGAAAGAAAAAAGAGAAAATCCAACAAAACAAAAGCGTAGGAGAGATAGAAAAGGCGACATGAGAGGAAAGAAGAGAGCCTGGGGGAGGATGAGAGGAAATGAAGGAGGATGGTGGTGAAAGAAGAGTAGAGCTGTAGGAGGAGAGAACAGAGAGGAGGAACTACTCAGAGGAGTAGAGGACAGAATAGAGAGAGGAAACTACTCAGAGGGGGAGTAGAGGAGGTAGAGAATAAAGAGAGGAAACTACCCAGTGGAAGAGTAGAGGAGGTAGAGCAGAAATTGGCAACCCCTGGCAAACGTGCCACAGTTGGCATGCAGAAGAATTCTCACTGGTACACCAGGGATGGTGCACAGCCCTTGTTTTTATAGCCTACATTACAGTATGGTTGTATAGGGTGTGTCTTCTGTAGTGTGACAGACCGTAATGCAACCCTACTGGCTTTAGACAAATTTCTATGAGTCCCAGTGCAGCCAAAGATTATTTATCAGGTTGCACAGCAGTTGCCTTGATGATTCGGGCATTCGGATATATCCCTCTTAGATATTATGGGTAGAAGTGCTGAGTGCTTGTTGCAGAACACAAAATGACAGGTCAATCAAATGTAGAAGTGTTCAGAATTCAAAGCTTTAAACTGGTTCACGTAACAAAAACATTCTCTCTAGGAACTTGTAAAATGCAGACAACCTGAACAGAACCACCATCACCTGCTAAAATATGATGTTTCCTTTCAGTAAGGTTTCTGCAACCATTTTTAAGGACAGAGAAAGGTAGGCCAACCATAGGGCAGAGTACCCAATTCCTAACTGTTAGATGAGAGAAGCATGATGAAAGCACAGTGAGAATGTTGTTAGTTACAGATATTTACACAAACCTGAAATATGGATATTATGGAAGTCAGCTTGTAGCGAGCATCTTCATATATGAAATTTAGACATTTAGAATGATTTCTTTATTTTTTATTTTATTTTTTAAAAAAATTAGAAAAAATGAAAAAAATAAAAGCAGCACTTCCTAAAGTGTTGCATACCCAGAAAGGATTCAGCATATTCTAATACTGGAAATGTGGCCCATAGATATGCATAGTTAAAACAATTGGCCTGTTGATTGGCACGCAAACAAACAAGACCATTTCTTATTGGCACTACATGTCAACAAGGTAGAAGTGGTAGAGGTAGAGAATAGAGAGAGGAAACTACCTGGAGGAGTAGAGGACAGAATAAAGAGAGGAAACCACCTAGAGGATGAGTAGAGGAGAGAATAAAGAGAAGAGTTTACCCAGAGGAGGAGTAGAGGAGAGAATAAAGAGAAGAACTACTCAGAGGAGGAGTGGAAGGGGAGAATAGAGAGAGGAAACTACCCAGAGGAGGAGTAGAGGACAGAATAAAGAGAGGAAACTACCCAGAGGAGGAGTGGAGGGGGAGAATAGAGAGAGGAAACTACCCAAAGGAGGAGTAGAGGACAGAATAAAGAGAGGAAACTACCCAGAGGAGGAGTAGAGGTAGAGAACAGAGAGAGGAAACTACCCAGAGGAGTAGAGAGAGAGCCTGGAAAGAGACAGGAATAAAACAGAGCGGAGTGGAGAAAAGACTGAGAGAAGTTGTAGAGAATAAATGGAGGGCTACAAAAAAAAACAGGACAGATGGCAGGAAACTGAGAGCGTAGAGAGAGAGAGAGAGAAGAGAGAGAGACAGAGAGCGCAAAGGAGGCAGGACAAAAAAGATGGGAGGGAAAAGAAGTGACAGAAGCTTTTAGCTGCTCTACTTGATGATGATGCTGCAATGAGACAGTAACAGCGCCGATTGAGCTGTTTCGTTCCGGAGCCCCTGATGCTCGTGAGCACATGTGACTGGCTTATAAAAGACCTCTGCACTGTTGGTGTGACATTTTTACACGGTCACTCTTGCAAAGACCGATACAGTGTTCCCTTATCTTAATCCACCTTGTACGTCTCTAAGCTTACAAATTGAAGGCTATTTACAATCTCTGCTGCATTAAAACTCCACTACCACCCCTACCCCCTCCTGCCTCTCTTTTCTTACTCATTTACTCTTCAGAGACACAATCATCACATATTCCTCATTCAAGATGTCTTTGGCTTAGCTAAGGCGACAGCCTTGGAAAGCAAGTTTTCATGGGGTTTGAATGAACAGTTCGCAAGTTATTTATGGCAACACCCATCCACCACGGTGGGTGATTTAAAAAAAAAAAAGTCTAGTGCTATAAATGCAGTTTTCCGCTTTCAAGTTCGCATTGATTCCTGCCACAGCAGCTTTGCTTTGCAAGGGGACAAAATGAAACGTGTCCGTTGGAAAAGGCAATAAATCGAGTTATTTCTCATCCTCAAACAAACGAAAAAAAGAAAGAAAAATCACACCGGCGGCTCCTCACAGCAGGGGAGACACTTAAAAGGTCAGCTTTTTGTTTACCGCTTTCTCGTTTCATTGTCAGTACCGGTCTGTGGTAACACAGAGCGAAAACACTCCTCAGACATCTTAACTCTTGAGAGTCACAAAACAAGACCCCCTGGACAAGAAGCAACACAATGCAACCTGGCTACAGACAAAACAGAAATGCTACTTTCGTGCTGTCATTGAGCCAGTCACTGCTATACTAGCACATCAGCACAGGGCGCTTTGTCCTACGCGCTCTCCAAAGCAGGCATCCCTCAACCGGCAGACAGCGTAGTCTACTTAATGCCGCTGCATTGTCATCTTTTGACATAGGTCTGAGAGCCTTCTCTCACGAGGGCCTGAGAGACAGCTCAGCTCGGGAGATTAATACGCAACCCTCCAGGGAGACATCCCCAGAGAATGAGCCTGTGGATTCAATTTCTAATCTCTCCATTGACAGACAGAAAAAAAAGGCAACGGTTGAAACTGAGAGACAATAGATACCAAGACAGAAGAACGTCTGATTGCAACTGGGGTGGCAGAGAATGATGAAGTGCCCAATATCTTGATCTAGAGGGAGAAGTATTTCTTCTCCCTCCCTTCTCTGTCTCTCTCTGTCTCTCTCTCTATTACAAGATGGCCATCAGATAAATAGAGGATGTACTCGTTTTTGCCTCATGGAAGGTACATAAATAAAGCCCACATGATGCACCCCCACCACCACTACCTCCCCACCTCCCCCCCAACACACACACACACACACGCACGCACACACACACACACAAATTTCTACAACCTCCATGCCTGCAGTCACTTTGATTCCACCTCGGGCAGTGACTGCCATAGAATAAACAAGGGGAGTAACGCAGCAGCAACCCATTTGCATGCCCCTTCCCGTAAGGCAACTCCCAGACTGAAGAGGCAAAGCTGAGCTCCCCCACGTCAGACAGCCGCCGGTGTCTGTGTGTAGCAAATCCTCCAGTACCACTGGCATCCCTGCGGAGGGGACGTATAAACTGCCTCTGTGGTCGCATGCAAGCACACAGGCACGAAAAAAAAAACAAAATCCTGGAAATGATCATAACTTTGTGAGAGAGGGATTGCATTCAACAACCCTGTAAAATGAAAAAGAGAAAGGATCCCTTGAGAATAGTGTTTTTGTGGACACAATTGCACGTATTGTTTACCCCACTAAGCCTTGTAAGTTGTGAAAAAAAATATGTATTTTTGTCCTTTTTTCTCTCCTACTTAAGGTATTTACAAACCAGACCAAAAAAATCTACCCTGGAAGGCACCCTCCTCTGGCATTCTGGGCACCCTCCATACAAAGCATGTCTGCGGCGGATATAACCCTGGCACCCTGGGAGTGCTCCAACTCGACGTCTGTCTGTGCTAGAAGCAGCGCTGAGACGACCAAGTGGAAAGCTAAAGCCGTGCTCAAGCAGAATCCGTTTTTGTTTTCGCCTTTTCTAACGTGCAGCTCTTGCCCCGCCGGTTGGCCATGTTTATCTCAATCCTCTCCCTCCCCTCAGGCGGTCCCCGCTCTCCGGCCTGCTCTGAGGCGGGTAGGCAGTCAACGCACACGTGTGCTCGTGTTTGAAGTGCTGTTCTGTTATTCAGGGACTTCTGCCTCAAGAAGGTGGGAACGGCGGCTAAGGGAAGCGAGCCAAAGCGCTATTTTGTGTGTGGGGGGGGGGGGGGGGGGGGCACGAAGGGGGTTGCTGAGAGGAGTAGTCAGAGAGAAGAGGAGGAGAGAGAAATGAAAGGAAAACAACAGCAAGTCCCTTTCCTGCACTTTGACACTAGCAAAACAAACACTGCCATCTCCCCAGCCATGCTCTTGATCTCATGAATCAAAATAACATAAATCTGTGTTCTACTTTAGCTTGGTGCAGCTATCCAGGGCAGCAAGGGAGGTAGTGATTTTCCTACTAATTCACTTAGAAAGAATAGCTTTTCTGCTGCAGACACGGGCAATATTAACTTAACATTTATTTGGATTGATCAAAAGCTAGGGGTATTCATTTGCTTTGCCCTGGTTTAGCATATTATGGTTTGAGTGGCTGCAGAACTGTTTCATATTCAATAGCTGAACCTTTGATGGAAACAGTGATTGACTTTGGGTTGTTTGTTGGTACAATCATCATGATTAGACTGAAGATTTTTTAGGACATCATCCATCATCATTAGTTCATCCAGCCAACCATCTCTGATTAGACCTGTACGATTGCTTTGTCCCTGAACTCAAGTCTTTACATTGATTAAAGTCTTCTTAACTTTTTAAATGAATGCTTAGGTCAAAGCGTCAAAACCTAAACTTGTCTTAACCAAACCTAAATGCACAGCAACTATACCCTATACTATACTAACTATACCCGCAACACACTTTCTGGTTTGCACTTTGCACTAATTCTGTAGCAGCATACTTATTCTTGTTCTACCATACTGTGGTCTTCCTATTTGAAATAAAAATTGTATTAAGTATGAAGTTCAGCATAGATTCAGTGTGTGTGTGTGTGTGTGTGTGTGTGTGTGTGTGTGTGTGTGTGTGTGCGTGTGTGTTTGTGAGTGTGTTTATTTATTGTTATGAGCATAATGATGTTATTGCTGCTGCTTCAGATGATGATGATGATGTTGAAGATGATAATGATTTGTGCCAAAACCTTAAGCCGTTTTCATGCAAAGTTGTAATGATAATTTTGTCAATTGCCAAACAGGCATATCACATGATAAAAATGCTATTTATTATTACTAATGTGTAATTACAGATTAATTATATAGATTTATTTGTATGTATATCTATTAAAGCACTTGACTACAGTAAAATTCAGTGGTGTATTACTTGTCTGTAGACATCTAACATCTATGAAGTACTTTGTCCCCTGTCAGTGTAACATCAAAACATCATCTCTTTTTTAATGTCTGCTGATTGCTTTACAAAATTGAGGCAAAAGCTGAAAACACATTTCCACTTGAAGTGAATAAATGTTCTCAAATTAAAACACCTGTTCGCTTCTGGGCTTTCAGAGGGATTCTCTACATTTGCTCACAGAAACTCTAGAGATTTGGGAGAGGAGAGATTGAGGAGTTTTACCAAAAGGTGAAAACCATTAGACACAGAGTCTTTCTGCTAAGCAGTCTGCTAATGGACATTTCATCAGGCAAAACTATCACCTGGGACAATGGCATGGGAGGAATCTATTAGTGGCTTCACTTTTACCATACTGACATATCTAGAGTTATATGACACTAGACAAGTGTTTCCCTGTCCTTAAGCGTCATCCATATCGTTAGCTTCATCTATGTACGAAATGTCGACCACATTGCTATTTACCTGCCAGCAGTGTCCTAACTACCTCTTTATCAAGCAGGCAATAAATGATTCCTCTACCCATTAGTGCTTTTGTTTGTGGGTTTGGGAGATCTCCTGCAGTTTAATGACATAGACTTTCGGCCAAGAAAAACACCCTCTTAAAACGCCATTATGCATCTGTCCTCGAGATCTCCCCCAGGCGGCGTCTGGAAGCATCCGGCTGACCATTACGTACTGCTTGTGTCTACTGACTGCGGGCAGTTCTGGCGCAGACGGGCGCCCGTAAATGTGGAGCTTGTGTAACGCAGAGGCTCCTGCTGGACTGGAACCCCAGATGCTCTCGGGCAAGAGGAACTCGGTGTTGCATGTCTCCAGAATGGGTAATGAAGCTATAAGCTGGTGGAGGAGAGAAGGGAAGAAAAAGAGAGAGAGAGAGAGAGAGAGAGAGAGAGATGGAAGAAACATCGTCTTTTTACTTGAAAGAGAATGAGGACAGAATGGCTGTGTCATGCTCAGATCTCAGCCAGCCCACCATCCTTCCGTCCAATCCCTATCCAGCCCTCCTGTCCCAAGCGCATGCCACTTCCCATTTGCTTGCTGTTTTGCACCAAACAGACGAGACTTGGGAGAACTTTCAGAGTGCGTCAGCACACTGACACAGTGTTTCATTTCTTTCGTTTCATCCTCCTCTCTCTCCCTTTCTTATTTTCTGCCTCCCCCACTGTTCCTATCTGTTCACACAGTCTGCCAGCCGCTGACACACTTTCGAGTTTGGAGGTTTGAAGTTTTTAGGGGATTTATTTTCTTTCCTTGCAGTTAGCGTCAGGGTCAGGTAATTAGGCTGTCTGATCTATGAAAGGTGTTTGCTTGCATTAGGAACTTTGCCAGGAGTTATGAACTCATTAACCCACTGCCCCTCCAAACAGACAGAGGGAAAACAAAAGCTCAATTATCCAAAGTGCTGCCATTTCGCAGTAACCTCCGGGGTCAACACAAGGATCGGTCCATGATGAGATATCAATGTGTGCACAGTTCTGTAATCTCTACCAATGAAACTGTTTCACTGAATGGAAATTAAGGTCATGGCTAGATAGCTTTTGATTTTTGTAATAGCTCTGTGCAATCGCTACATTGATATATTTAAATTCTGAACCATAACCACAGTACATATATACTGTCCTTATTTTAATGCATGTGAAATTAGCAGACCAAGCCCCTTGTGAAAACACAACTTTTCTCTCTTTGAATATGTCTGTGTGTTTAGGGACCCACTCCAAGCCATTTGTGTTTTGTGATTCGTTTTATAGTCTGTCTGACTGATTGATAGATAGATTGTGAGAACAAAGCCGCCCTGGTCTGCCTCATGTTTGCTTGAGTCATACATATTCAACTCCCAACCTCTGCCACCTCAATGGTGTAAAACAAACAAACAAAATGTGGGAGAGCTCAAACCCGAGGGGTGTGTGGCCTACTAAATAAACCACAGCTCTGGCAGAGATCTTCATGTTACCCCATAATAAATAAAATACAGATTTTTCTTTGCCTTGCAGATACAAACAAACAAACAAACAAAAAAACAAATAAATAAATAAATTGGTTTATGCTGCATCAGATGAGCACTAAAAAATACACATAAAGGATTATGTGTTGCCTTTTTTACATTTCTAGCTTTAGGAGTGTACCAACTAGATCAAGATGTACAAGGGGCTGCACAGAAAAAAAAAGTTTGGAAACCACTGCCCTACGCCCTATATCAAAGATAACAACAAATCATCCTAAATCAAGTTTTAGGAATGGGTAAGCTGACCAGTGTAAGTTAAAGGAGAACTCTGTCATGTCTGAACCTATATTTGATATTCACACCGCTTTATAGCCGCCTGGGAAGATTTGCTGCTAAAATTATCTCTGCTACAGTAGCACCAATTCTGTTCATTTTTGCAGGTACTGTAGTCCTTTAACAGTAGAATATAGGTTCAGATGTGCCAGAGTTGCCCTTTTAAGCCAGAGGCAGTGTTAAACCCGATATAATACAAGAGTCTGGAGTCATCATTCTCCTAACTTTACAAAGTGACAAAATATCCCTCCACAGATGTACCACCTCTCCTACCTTTACTTATCCATGTTTACCTTAACTTATCCAGCTTAACCACATAACCCCACATAAAGGTCTTATGAGGTGATCAAATGCATTGCAGTGACATCTTCTGAGTGTTTCTCCGCTTCACTGCATCAGCGACCTCCAAGGCACCTTGCAAGTCTCTGCGATCCTGAAATTTTAATGAGCTTTTTGGAAACCCATTGTTGTCCTCTACAATCTATTTACTTTATTGTTTTGTTCTGTCTATACAGTAATGGCTCAATTGATTCAGTGTTAAATTTTCATCAGGGCTTCAGTCCAGCACATTTTTATTGGAACTATTAGTAGTTGAGTTTCTCTGCTTCTCTGCATTCAGTGACGAGGTCTTGAGAGACTTGCCAAGTAGTCACACTGAAGGAATCAATTGATTGACTATCCCATTAGATTACTAGTGTCTTTAGTTTTTTAGTAGTAGCATTTTGCATACAATAGCACTGGGAAGAGCCCAATTCACAGACTAAGTACTCATGTTACCTGAGAGGGTTGTGTATCAGACAATTGCATAGTGACTGTAAAAAGACTTTCTAATAAACAATCCTTGAGTATGGTTTAATCTTGAAGTATGGTTCAAAGCAACACTAGGTTAAGACTTGCTGTGGCACTACATGTAAGGGTGTCTACAAGAGACTAGCATAAATGTGACACACTGTGATGTATCATAAATTAAACTTCATTAATGTCTATAACTGTTGTCATTAAGTATCATTCTTTATTTGTAATGTGAAGTTGACACTGTTTGGGATTCAGACCTGACACTTCATGACAACAGTTATAAACAAATGTCATTTAATGTTCATGAGACATGTCTTGTCATGTTTATGTTAGGCTCTTTCACACTCTTGTAGACACCTTCTACTTTAACTAACACTGGCAAGTAAAGTGTTACTTAATCACTTAATCACTTCAGTAAGCATTTGTGATATTTTTATCAGATGATTTGTTTTGGTTTCATCTTCAAATTCATTTGGATGGCAAATGTCAAGTGGTGGGAGGAGCAGAACGGCATATTGTGCTGGACTCCAGACTGACCTGTAAACCAATTCAATTTTACTCGCAGGTTGGCTCGCTTAACCCAGGCTGCATTAATCAAGCAGTAATTAAGCTTTACCTGAGCATGTGAATTCATAACATTATTTCGTGCTATCTTTTTTTTAATGCAGTGCCTTTATGTTATAAACACATGCATGGTCAAAGGCATTTGACATACTTTAATCACTGTTACATTCAAAACTAAACCTGTCTGAAAAAAGACCCACAATTCACAGAAACCAGTTAGTGGAGCTGCAACATATCAAATCACTTAGAGTTTTCTGTTCAGTCCAAGGACTGTGCTCAACTACCAAACCACCATGTGGTCTATAAGGAAATTCAATTTTACTAAGGCTAAAACGTGCCTAGGGATCAATCCAGACCAGTTCCATGACCACCAAGCTAATTTGCCTCCCTTTTTAAAGCTGCACAATCTTATCTTGTTCCTCTTGTTGATTTTATTACGATAATATTAATCTGGTTTTTTTTTTCATCCATGCAACTGGGGCCCAGAGTTAAGGGATTTCACACCATGGCCAATTTCTCTCTTACTCAATTTCAGGCAACAGGAATTTATGATTAATGATTTATGAAATCAATGTTTCTCAGCAGGCCCTGCTCTCGGTTTGCAGCAGTGGTGGCTTGCTGTGCTCCTGGTCTCTCACTGTTTGAGTGTTTGGGCTGTTCCAGAGTCAGTGTAATAGCTTTTCTGTGCCTCCTTCTGCACGATGATAGATAGTGATTATGTTCTACTCACCCTGCGGTGACCATATATCAGCTGATGCCGGTACTGTGTTTATGACATTTTATCACTGCTTTTTTCATGTTGATTTGAAACACTGATCATGAGTAATTTATTCACATCATTTATGCATGTTCCAAAAAAGTGCTCTCAGGGAATGGGTTTATGTTAGCCCACCACCTCACTAACCTCTAAATCCCCTGCGGACACTTGCCTCAGTCAATGGGCTGAGACCATTACATGCATGGCTCCACGTACCTTGGCCATGGTGTGAGTGGTCTAAAAAAGCCTACTTCCTGACAGCGATTACTGTTGGCGAACCACCTCATGAATGCAGAGTGCCAGTGATCTGCTGCTGCTGTAGCTGGTCAGGCCTCTCGCTTTGCTAATAGCACATTAACATGCACAGCGAAACCCTCCCTGGGCAAGTGGCACAAATGGGTTTGAGATTTGACCCATGTATCACTGTAACGAATAATGTGGCCTGGAAAATTGGGCGCCCGTACTTTTGCACAGTATTTCTTGATTTGAGAATATTGGACCATAGACAGACAGAGAGAGAGAGAGAGAGAGAGAGAGAAAGAGAGAGAGAGAAAGAAAGAGAGATGTCTCTCATTCAAACAGCTTATGCCCTACATTTCCCCACGTGTTGAATCATCTGCATAACTGTTTGCTGCAAGTTACTCACTTTGAAAAAGTGTCAACTCAAAAAAAGTAATTTTGTCTAAAATATAGGGCAATGATATTCAAACAAACAGGGGAAACAATCTTTCTTTTAAAAGATAACTTTGCTGTTCATTTTTTAATTAAAAAGAAAGGATTCCGACTAGAGATATCAAAGGCCAGAAGTTATAGCATTCAAAACTGGGTTATGTCTTAAAATATTCCTTATGAAACTGTGTCTTAGAAGCTATATGATATAGGTTATGTAGGTTAGGCATGGTTTATACATAGGAACATGAAGTATGTTGCATGAGCTGCAAGTCTGTAGCATGAATTTATATTGACAGCTTTACATACAAAACCTTAAATCTAAATATTTAAAGCAACTCAGAGGCAAGATTTAGCAACTGGAGATTTCTCTATCAAATATGAAGTATAAAGTCTGTGCAAGTAAGTCAAGAGTGTACACTTAGATTTCAAGAACATGGTCTCTGAGGTGATTAGTTCTTTAAGGCTCACTTGCAACTTGTGTTTGGATGCCTTAAGGCACTGGATGCCTACCAATGTGGAGCTTTAACACTGTATACTGTCGCTTACGGACAAACATTTTGCTTTGCCTTTTATGTTCACTGTTGCATTTTGCTCACTCTTTAACGCTTGAAAGGAGCAATCATGAAAGTCTCATAACAAAAGGCATACACGAGACAATAGCTCTGTCTGTTTCACTGAATTTGATTACCTGAATCCATTAGTTCTGTCTGGGCATGATTGCTCCACAGCATTAGAACACTGCTGTCATGGTTAGTGGATGGATAATGTTTTGGCTGATTGGGCACATCAGTTCCCATCATTTTCTGGGAAAAGTCAAGTGATGATAATGATTACTTATTATGGATTCGCATAAAGTAATCAAATGTTAAATTTGAGACAAGGTGTTCTCTCCTCTGCCCAAGGTGACTTCAGATGTGAATAAAACCGAGGACAACAATCTGTTGGCAAAGCCATCTCTTTTGGTGTCCAACTCTTTCAACACTGTCAGACACAAGCTTCTCATGGTGTCTCCTGTGATCAGTCAGGACAGTGGAACTGAGACCAACAGGCCTCTTAGCGCTATATCCAGGATTATACACAGTCTATACTGATGGACAGTAGTCACGTCCATATGATTTAAAACTGCATTCCCCATCACTGCATTCATTTTAACATTTTGATTCACACCAAAGGCCCTTTGGTTTTTTCCAGTAACATGCCTCATTTCCTATGGACACCAGGGATGGGAAAACTGCCCATTTCCATCCCTCCATCCCATTCCAACTCTCCTGCGATGGGCTCTAAAGAAGAGCTGCCAAGGAAAAATGCCTTTTTGAAGTGTTCCCACTGCCGTCCTTGTCCCAGTGCAGCTCTCGGCCCTTGTGCCTACTGAAGGCATGCCACACACTTCCACTCCTCAGCTACATCTATATTCAGAAATACTGCTTGCATAATATGAGCCTGTTCTAGTAGATTATTTCACAAGCAGGACTCAATGAGGCCATAAGTGTCCGCAGTAGCTCACGACTGATAGCCACCATTGATTCCACCAATTCGTTTTTTTTTTTTTTTTTGAGAATAACAACTTCTGTCAAGTTTTTTATCACCACTGGGAACATCAAAAGACAGAAAAGAAATTGGATATAGCAGATAAAAATCTTGATTCTCAACTTAAGAGACAAATATATATCCACATACATGCTACTGCTTGTGGACTAACCAGAACCCCAGATGTCCTAATGTGATGAAAGTTTACCACTGTTAGCCTAATAGGAAATTAATGAAATGGGCTGTCATTGTTGACATTTCAATCTAAAAGTTTTCTCTGTCAGGCCAACAGTTCTTCCCTGGAAGCAATCAGACTGAGAAAAAAGGCTTTTACACTTATTATAAATAACTAGGCTTAATTGGGAGAGATCGACTGTGTTGTGACATCTCCAAACATATCAGCGGTGAAAGGCCCCTCAGACACATGCCAATGAAACAGAGGGTATGCCTAGAATGGGAGACCGGAACGTGTGATGGGTACCCAGGTGCCGTCTGTCCATGGGCAATCTAGAGACGATGCCAGCATGTGTGCCAGACAGACAGATGAGGCATCAGCCTACCCCATGCCACCTACTCTCTTTTTCTCTCTCTTTCTTTCTCTCCATCTCTTACTCTCTCTCTCTCTATCTTTCTGCCATTGCCTCACTAATCTCAGTCTCCCAGAGGTGTTCTCAGGTGTCTCATAAGCACACTGATGAATCTCATCCATTTCTCTCATACTTCTCCCTCCCAACAATCAGTCTGTCTGTGTGTCCTTGTAAACAGAAGAGCTAATGATCTGACATCACTGCTGTTGATGGATACACTGTGGTTTTGTGGGAGTTGTATTTCAGCTGCTATTTGGCCATTACTGCAGACACAAATTGGCATCTAGTCTATCATTCTGATCTGAAATATTATGGTGTCCTATTTTAACCACATACTGGCACTCAAGACCAGGGGCTTAACACTATTTTATATGTGTAAATGGATTTTCATTAGAGGGCATTCACATTCATTTAAATGCAAAGTATTATGGTATCAATGTAGCCAGTAGTTTATTTAGCCAGTACTACACGTTGAATGTACTGATTGCCAATCACGTCCAGTTCCATCTATGTGTGACAAATTGACTGTACTACTTGTACATGTGTACATACTTTTGTATGATTGATATGTTAATGTGACCAAAACCTTCATAATTTCCTCTTTGTCCCTTTGATCCTATGTGTGCCTCCAAGAGCTAAAATTATTATATTCTGTCACTGAGCATATCATGCAGAGCTACACTTTTCCTTTGCCAGTCCAAGACTTGGATTAAAAATCCTCTCTTTCTTATCAGACTCGTTTTGCTGTGACCCTGATAGTGAGGGGAGATAGATGAAGAGAGGAGACCAAAGCCAAGGTCACAGAGCACTGGATAAGATCATCCCTTCTGGACACTATCAGATAAGGGACTTGACGAAATGTTTGGCACAGTTCTCTGCACAAGTTCACTTCTAGCTGTACACTGCACAATAACATGATTTATAAACACTGTGAAAGTTGCTGAGGGACCTGAGCCTGACTATGACGTGTGACTGACCTGATCTTCAGTCATATTGTTCTTTAATAGCATACATACACCAGTACAACATAATGAAAAGCATATATATATATTTTTTTTTTTTTTTAAACAAGAGTAACATATTTTGCATTGACCGGTGTGTAGAGTGCTGTTGACAAGAAGCCCTGCCTGTGCTCTCTGCCGTAATAATACTAAGAGCAAATTGAAAAGCCCTGCTATAAATGTCATCTGGAGTGCTGTTTGGAGTCCATAAAGGCCACTGAATGGAGTAGGTGAGTCAGAGCACTGAATGTGTTCAATACAACACTGCACACAATTACCTGAGCCGTGGTGCCTGAGCTGGTGAACGGAGAGCAGGTCTAGGAATGGCACAGAAAAGAGCGCTCTTGGCTTTCCATTCCGTTCTAAAAGTTATACACATACGACTTGTTCTGCATTTTGTAAAATGCTACAGCCTCTGTGTGAGTGTGATCTTCTCATTGAGTCTTGAGTATCATTTCCTTGTCATGAGTGGCTTGAAATGATGAAGCTGAATTGGTTCCTCATGAGGAAATGCTGTTATCTGAGAGGTGTATGTGTGTGTGTGCATATGTGATAACTGCACTTATTTGAAGCTTTTCGAGGAGAAAAGTGCCCAGAGTCACATGTTTAGATGATATTTGTGTAATAAACACAGTATACATTAAATCCACGAATACGTACATGACTGCTCACCTTAAATGTTTTACGACAAGCTTGACAATGCCATAAATATAAACATGAGAGGCAAGGCACTTTAATTGCAAAGGGTTCCAATCCTGTGGTGCTGCTGTCTTTGTCTCAACACCTTTGACATGTCAGAATCTGAAATGAACAGTCAGCAGTAGGCAACGTCTCCTCCTGTCAGCGGAAAACCTCATGCTGCTCTTTCTGACAGAGGCGGATAGCAAGGCATGCCCATTACTCTGTTCAGGCTCCCATACTGTGTTATTGTGAAAATGAGAGAGTTTCACATCCTCGTACCAAACCATTCTCAAAACATTTTTAAGCCCAATACACACAAGGTGAATGAATAACACACACCACACCCAGTAAGTAGCCTGCTGCCAAGGCACCTCAGCTGTGTACATGGGCAGTAGGAGAGATGACAGACTTTCCCCACGATGATCATTTTTGAAGATTTAGTTGACTGACAAGGTGATAAACACAATTTTATGAGGGTCATAAGTGAGACAGTGCTGTTTCGTTTTAGATCAGAGTGCCATGGTCATCCTGCAAGCACTGTAAATGTGCAAATTAGTCGTAGGAGAAACCAGGAGAGCCTTTATTCGCCCCGTAATGCTTCATTTAACCATAGAAGTGAAAGCTGGTAAATTAACCAAAAAACAGCAAAGTTTCCCTTTTAAATTTGCGTGTGAAATCCAAGACACTGACTTCTCAAAACAGCCCCTTACCCTGACACCAACAGCCTGTGAAGCCATGCAGCCAGAGGTGCTTGTTGTTGCCATGACTCCAGAAATAACAACATGTGTTTTGGGTAGAGTGACATTCTCCTGGGGTCTTGTTTGTTATTACAGTTTCTCTTCTCCTCAAGAACTCCCACAATGCTACCTAATGAATAATACATTGGAAAATAAAATGGATATCCTTCCATCTCCACACCTTCATGTTATATCTCAGGGTCCGTGGCTTCACCATTAGTTGGTGTTCATCATATTTTGAATGCAAAGCTTGAGTTGTGTATTTTCATAAATAAACCCAATCAGCCACCCAATACCATCTGTGGCCCTCACAGTGGCTGTATGTCTAGCCAAGTGACAAAATGACAGTTTAATATAGTCAGATAAACACATAATTTACAAACACAAACACACAGTAGTAAATAAAAACATAGCCATTACCGCAGGTCTTCTGTCCCTTGGTCTGTTTTGTTCTTTAATCTTCTTTTTTCTGCCTAAGTAGGTAATTTATTCATGTCCTATTTAAAAAGTCTCAGTGTATTTTAACATAGTCTGATTAATCTCACATTTGAGAAATATCATAAAACAACCTCCCTCCAAAGGATAAATCTGCAACCCACAGGTTGAGCCTACAGTCTCATCACACAGGAGAGAATGGCATGGACACATCAGAGCTCTTTGAGAGTTACTGTTGCATGAGCATATAGCACTTTTGTAAACACGTCTTTACCGTGATGCAATCAATCATAGTTTTCCTGTTTGTGTTTTCTATAAATACTTCTAGTCATTTATCATAACTAGAGACATCTCCATAACTTCACAGACCAACGTGTGTTACTGACAGCCAACAATTCCTCTGAGGGGACGTAAGCCTGAAAATGAAGCCATGATCACAGCATACAGTGATCATGTCCCAGACCACCCCACAAACACACACAGACACACACACACACACAGACACACACACACACACACAAACATAAACACAAACACACACACAAAGACACGCGATCGCTAACACCTCAGTTAGCAATCCATTCACGCACAGGGAGTGCAACGGGAGGACGACCAGTAAATTAATACTCATTCAGATGGAGGTGAATTTGTATCCCTAATAATGCTGCGAGGAAGATGGTTTATTCAATAAACAATAACAAATCTCTTGTACACAAATCCACTGTGCACAATGGCAGAACTCATGAATACGCCTGATGACTTTTATGGGTCTAGTAATGGCACCTCTCTCTTTGTGACTTATAGGGTCCTCCAAGAGCCCACCATTAGTGAATCATCTTGCCCTCAATAGTAGTATAACATGACACAATCAAGGCTATTGATGTGGTCTTTGTCAAAACACCATTAACTATGACGCACAGTCTCATGAAACTGAAAGGAAGCAGTAACAGCCAGCTGATGGACTGTACTCTAGCTGGCCTGGTTTGAACCAGTGTGGTCACAGTGTCTCTGCAGAATTTCATTTCGCTGAGATACTAGTCTGGTAGCAGTGAATGGAGAAGCATTTTCAACCACAGAGCTAATCAGAGACCAGACGGGATGATGACATGAAATTGAAAGTGGCAGGCAGTGGTAAATGGTTAGCCAGGCTAGCGCTGGCATAGTGCCTTCACCCAATGTTGTATTTCGATACAGTAATACATCAGGGAACTCTCTGCTTCTGTTTCCTTGACTAATTCGTTTAGTATCCAATCAGCAAACAAAAACGGAAGGCAGAACCAATAGTTTTAAAGTTCTCAGAAAGTATCTACCACCAAAAAGTAAACTTATGCCTATTGAGAGTAGCCAGACACATTACACAAAGTACAGCAAAGTGAAAGACTCTGGTCTAGTAAATTGGTTTGCATACATTAGAGGCAAGGTGGGAAGCAACATTATGAATCACTGTGATTGATTAGTCTGGACCGGTCAGGTAAAAGTCAGCATGACATCTGCCATTACAATCCTGGAAACATGTCCAAATCAAAAGTGGTCAGACTCTCTTCAAGTGAGTCTGTGAAAGAGGATGGTCAGACCAGGCTAGGACATTTCTGCACTAACCTTCATTGAACCACATCAGTCAATCATCCACAAGGACACATGTCCAAAGAAGCCTGCCAGGTCAGGTCGTCTGCAGACAGTGCACAGAATGTTTGTAAAGGCCTTTTAAGCTGCTGCTTTGACTTTCAATCACTTACAACTTTCAGTTGTGCAAGACAAAATGTACAAAATAATCACAGAAGAGGTTCTACTTAGAGCCAGTCACCTTTTTGACTTCCATGTCTACCAGCTCAGGCTAGTCTGTGGATTACTACGTGTGTGTGTGTGTGTGCAGCGTGGCCAGACATGATCGGCCAAGGGACAGAGGGCTAGACTGCCGGCCAGGGACTGGCTCGCCAGTCAGTGTCAGGAAGGGTTACAGCGACAGAAGGCGCTTTAGCGCCCCTGTTAATGAAGCACTAATGAAGGGCCCGTGAAGAGGACGAGAGGCTTGGCGAACAGAGGCACCGGCGACTCTGTGGACATGGCGCTGATAACTGGCACTGCGTGTGGACAGCAAGCCACGCATATGGCAGCAGCTTAGTGTGACACACTGACATTCACAGCCTCCTGCACTCAAGTGTCAATGCCAAACACTCCCACACTCACTATCAGCATGTTGGTCAATACAATTTCAGATGCCATTTAGTGCTGATGAATTTGAAAACACTCCAGTGTGTGCCAACGCTTTCTCATGGCTGACAGAGCTGCTTGCTAGCCACTCAAACATGAGATTGAAGATTGTACTGCTAGTTCTGATAATCTCATTGCATATTTATCAACAGCAATCTGATCTGACTCCCCCGTTCCTGTGGTAGATTTGTCCAACCAGTTCACACTGGCACTGTCTTTATGTCAAACTTAAAAGAGCATGTCATGGCAGGTTCGAAGACATATACAGGGATAAAAAGCATTTCCAGGCCTGATCTGAGGATATTGCTGTTGTCAGTGTATGAAGCATTTTCCTGAATCATCCACAAACCATTTCAGACCTGACCTCGTCAATCCAGTGAGCAGTGAACCACAAGGGAGTTTTTTCTTGCCCCCGTTGCTCTTGGGTGCTCCTTGTCAATGTCTGTAAAGTGCCACAAGACAATTTTATTGTGGTATAATGGTGCCGTATAAATATAATTTAACTGAATTGATTGAAGTATAGTGGAAGCCCACAGTAATTACATTTCTTCCCACATTTTACATATTTTCTTTTTGTGTTGGGCTTTTATTGCCTTTAATCAGAAAGGAGAGTAGAGAACATTAGATAGAAGTGTAGAGAACATTAGATAGAAGATATGACCTGGAAGGGGAAGGATTGAGAAGTGACCTCATACCGAAATTGAACTCAGGTTCATGGAATGGACACCTTTGCCCACAGAACCACAGTGCCCAACACAGTCTATTTAAAATGTACAGTTTAGGGTTCTATAGGAAAGACCCAGTTATAAGGAATCCTATAATATTTTTGGATCCATGTCAGTATCCTTCATGAGAATAGTGGGCTCCAATGTGCAAGCAACAACATACCCCATAAATTTTGCATGTCCCTCCAACAAAAAATGTACTTCGGATAAAACCACCGAATGCCAGTGTGTTGGCATGGTCAAACAGATACACACAGACACTCAGTATTCAAAGACCTACCCTTGCTTTCCCTGAAGGGCAATTTGCTATGTTGTGAATGATTAGCATAACATGAAAAGGACCCTCATTAACCTTGAGAATGTATCAAAAATTATTAATGATGTTTTGATCATCAATCCTACTTAAAGGTCTGAGGGACTTAATAGTTTGTTTATTTTTTTTTCATAATAACTGCTTTTCAATCACATTTTATTCATTTTTCAAATTATATTTTTTAATTAAGACAAGAATGTGGGTCATAAAAAAATGACAAAGCAACCAATAGTGTGCCAAATACCAGGGCAATTAATACTCTATAGCTGTAATTTAGAGAGTTCAGAGAGCCTGATTAAAAATGAATGCCTGTTTTATTTGTTGTGCTGACAGCTGAAAAATGATAACACATCAGGGGCTTAAACATGTTGAACTCAGGAAACTCTCCAACACCAGACCTTCTAGGCTATTATATTTGATTATATTATATATTATATATCTTGCTTGATTGATTTATTGACTATTTGATTTTTTCTAGGATTATCTTAGGAATACTGTATCATTGATTGTATGTCTATTTTGGTTACAATAAACTGCTAACTGTTAATCGGTAGTATTGCCTTGCTAAGATGCCTTTTCTAGTAGGTCTAAGAGCCAAAGAGGTGTGTAGTCTGAGACTCTGTTTGAGTTTCTAGACTTATAGTCATTTAAAGTGGGTTTCACTGGGTGCTAGCCCACGCTCTAACCTCTGAGGGGGATAGAAAAGATTCAATATCATGTTCTGTAACTGCTAGCACAGACTAAGTTCTGGACCGCTGAACATTTCAACCCAGGCACTGGGCTGTTCCCACATGTTATGTAGTTTTGTTGGATAGCTTTTATGCCCATATTTCCTATCACTGAATTATTTTACCAGACCCAGTTCTGTTGGACAGAACCTAATTCTTATGAGGTGTGCTTCTGATAATGGTTAATGGTTAACTTCCATCTAGTGGTTATTTTCTAAATTGGAGTCAGATTGATTAAAATTACTATCTGACCTAAATCTCATTTAAGCACCAGAAAGACAGATCACACATTTGGGACACAAGGCACAGGCCTGCTGGCAATATGCTTCAGAGTACTGGTGGCATGTCAAAAATGCATGCAGTATGTGTGCGAGAGAGGTGGAGGCTTAACACAAATAAACGCTGTTCAGCCAAGAGTTGATGCTCCAAATGTGACTCGAACATTCCAAAATCCCACTGCATTATCTGCATTTACCATTTAGTACCACTGTTATTGTTATACAAACACTGTCAAACATGTTCTGTATGCTTTTGTATATACCTGATGTAGCACTGCTGACAAGGATACAGGGTCATTTTATTGTCACCTGACTGTAGTTACTGTAAGAAATGCAGTGAAATGGGGGGGGGGGGGGGGGTGAAGAAATGAGACTAAAGTGCATGGAATGGAGACAGAGGGAGCTGTGGGGTGGAGGAGGGGGGATAAATATGAATGCCCATCCTTTCTCAAAGTGGTGACAAGGGATGGGCAGGCAGTTTGAGGCTAAGTGTGAGGAGCAAGACTAAAGTTGGCAAAATGCAGTGAAGGTAGGTGTAAGTGTTGGTGCAGGGAAGGGGGGGGGTGGGGGGTAGGATGGTGGGGGCGGGGGTGCACTGCAGCATCTGTTCCTTATTGCCCTAACTTTTAATTGTCAAAATGTTTCCAAACTGAAACTTAGCTCCTTCATTCCCTTTGGATGTCAGTTTAATTACACTGAACAGGTAAGGGCACCAAAAGTACAGCTGTCAGGCTGTTTGTTTGTTTTGTTTGTTTGTTTTCTCCCTGTCTGCTTCACTACATCCAGCATTTGAACAAGATATTCACAACAACGACTGGCACTAAACTCTCATGGGCCTATTTAGACAGGGGTGTTTTCTGCCAAGCCATTGCATTCAGCCACCAGCATTTGTGATGATTCATTCATATGTAGGTTTGTTTATGTCTTAAGTTCAACAAATAAAAATAATTCAAACTAAGGGGGTGTTCTTGAATAGTCTGAGTGTGTGGGTTTGTACCTCAGAGCCTCCTGCAGCCACCACACACGCCACACACGCCACACACACACACACACACACACACACACACACACACACACACACAGCAATCCAAGTGGGAACCATAGAGAAAATCCCTCTTGTCCCCAAACCCCATTAGAATTCTGCACCTCACATCTGTGCCTCTGCTGTCAAGTATGGCAGGGATTTTCTCCACTGTCTTTTTTTCTTTCTCTCTCTCTCGTTTCACTCTTTCCCACCCCACAAATCTACTCTCTCTACCCTACAGAAATCTTTTTAGGGGGAGCCCCTTTTATTTCTGTCTGGCATTCCTTTGGACAAGTGCATTCCCTAGGGGATACACAGACCTCATTGCCTTTTTACTGATACCCTCTCCTGATAGAGCAGCCATCTATCACGTCCATTCCACTGTATTCTTGACACAACAACAGATGCTCTTTGTATTGCAAGCAACAGACACTTGGGCAGCTATACTCCATCTTTTTTTTCTATTGTTTGATGAAATTCCCCTCTTAATTTCACTGAGCAGATTAAAAATGCCAATTGAACAAATTGACCCCTTCACTCGGATTGGATTGAATTAGCGTCACTACAGATTTTAGCAAGCGGCATTTAGATTTTCTTTATTTCACATGAAAGCTACTGGAAAATAGAGCCCTGTCTTTTTCTTTCTCCTAGAACTGAATGACTTTCACTCACAAGAACTTCCACTGAGAAATCTCAGAAATTTCTGCAACGAGTTTAAGTGCAAACCAACCAATTAGTGAAACTCTATGCCATTTCTCAACTCTGAATAACATCTTGGGAGATCTGTAAGGAAGGGAAGGAGATTTCCCGATGGAAACAAAAGAATCCAAAGGGGGTGCCTAAAATATGCCTATTAAGAGAAATATTTATGATGTTTAAGTGAAAGAAGAGCAAGACTGACACTCGAGGGCCTACATAATGCATGCTCGCGGGGGGGGGGGGTTTAAAATTAGAATACAGAATACAGAAACTGTTTCAGTTTCCACAACCTAGCAGTCAGAAGCAAGAAACAGCAGTGAGTGATAAAAGCCCCAAATGTGTTTATAGAAAAAAACTGGTCCATTCTGATTCATGATTTAAATTTGATGCACTATATTGAAATATTAATATAAATTTTATTCACGATCCTCTTCAGGAGTGCATTAATGTCAACGTTTTCAAAATCATCTGTGGTGATTTCATCTCTTGAACACGTTAAAGCAACACAATGATGTACCTACACCCCTTGGTGTAAACATTCAATGACATTTAGCACCAAGATGGTACCCAGTAAGTCAAAAAACTGACTAGAACGGTCACGTTCCTACTTGTAATAAGCCTTGTTTATCAAATGCTTTCACATCTTTTCACAAGCGCCTGGGATCCCTCAACTGGTGTACGTGTACTTCCTCAAGGGCAGATACTTTCTGTGAACTTTAAAACTATTAGGCATTCACTATCAGTTGGCTACTTTCGCTACCAGTTCGCACTTTCAGCCCTCTCACTGAGGTCATAGCCTTTCCTTAGTTCGCTGATCAGTCACCCTTGCGTTAGCTGAAGGAAACCTAAGCTAATGGAGAGATCCCTGACTGTGGCGTTAGCCTGGCTGTCAATCAACAGCATCACGTAACACAGTTGAGTTGTCTCACAGTCTCTGCAAACATCATCAGAATCATCAGTCTGATTGGTTGTAGGTCTTTCCAATAGCAAACAGAGATGTTTTGATCTACATCCACTGATTCTTCCTCAGGGAGATGGGAGATAAAAGCTAGGTATACAGACCAAATTCAATGTTGAGGCGGTCCTGAAAACCAGGCTAAACCTTTATCACAACCTTGACTGCATAAATACACCTTTAGTCAAACCTTATCTATATCATTCTGTCAGTGACCCTAAATCTAATGCTATTTGCATTTCTCACGCAGTAGTGTGCAAAAAGATATCTAAAGATATAAAAGACTCAAACAGTTTTTGTGGCAATCATGTTTTAAAAAAGTGTCTCTAATTTGACACTTGGACAGAATGGATGAATGCAGTTCATTCTACGAATAGAAAAATACTCTGCAATGAGAAAGGGGCAATGCACCTCTCATAATTTGGTTCATAGTGCACCATTATTGTGTGTATATATATATATATTATATATATATAATTACATTTTTTAAAAATCAATGAGCCAAGAAATAAATTAATCAAGATGCATTTTTCAGCACAATAAAATAGAATGTATAATAATCTCCCATCAATCCTGTCAAATTCTTTTTCACTCTTTCTCTCTCCCTCTCTAGAGGAGGACTGCTAACAACATGGCCACAGGTCACCGTAAAGGTGCTGACACTCGCCTGTTCTTTGCATAGCTGTTTATTTGTGCCTGCGTGACCTCTATTCGACAGAGTCGGACTAAAGATCACATCTCATCCTCTAGTGCGCCTCACACACGTTCTGGCAGATGCCCTTTCTGACCCAAATCCTCATGTATCATCCTGACTTGTCTAATGACCCAGCCTTGCCCCCTTGGCGACGTGCATGGAATCTTAAAGCTTAGCATCCTGAGTCTTAGCATCGCTTTTGCTGTGAATCTATCCTTTGTATTTTTAATCAGGAAATAGAAACTATACATGTTGAGGATAGGTCATTGTGAGTGGGTGGGGAGGACAGTGTAATCCTAGCCTGCATTTTGACAGGCTGGAGTGTGTATGTGAATGCATATAATTGACTTCAACAGGGCCTTGATAAGTAATAGGGAGAGATACAATAGCTTGTCGCTAATGGATATGGATGGCAGCATTAGCGAGTTTACCTTAAACGATGAGGACGGTGAGTTTACCTTTGGCTGGATGGTGAGCAGAGAGTGTAGTGTTGTGTTTAGGGTTTAATGGGCATTAGGACCATTTCAAAGAGGAGGTGTGGGTTGTAATGGCAATTCAAGCCAAGCTCTCATGCACACTCAATCACAGATATGGACGAACATTAGTCTCCCATTGCAGAGATGGGCTACTCCACACACCAACAGAAAATATCATGGGATATCATAAAGACCCTGATTTGAGACTATTGGTACAGGTATATCAGCTTTATTAAAAGACCCTAAAGGAAAAAGAAATTGTTTCATAAAACAAAACACACTGATAAATTGATGATGGTGCCACCAGCCAATTAAGGCAATGTAGCTTCATGATGCCAGCATTTAATTGAAAGCTCTTTGGATTGACTGCTCATGTGTGTAACAGATTCAAGCCTCAGTTCCCTATGGAGAGGCTGTCATTTATCCATTCCCACAGTAGTCAAGGTAAAAAACACTTTTTCCTGAATCTATTTTTATCTTTTTACCCAACACCCAATTCAATTGAGTTACAGATGGCATGTTGGAGGGGTTGAATTTTTTCAGCGAGTGTGCTATACAAGCGTTATTTCTCAACAACCGGTCAAGGTTTTTGAGAAACACCAGGGGCATAATAATGAGTTTTTTTCAACAAGAAGTGTTTAGGGTGGGAGGAGGGGGGTGTGGCTCTGGGAAAAGTGAAAAATAAGAAGAAATTAAAGGAGCAGGCAGACACACACACACACACACACACACACACACACACACACACACACACAAGAGGCTCGTTCAGTCATACAATCAAAATCCCAAGGGAGGGCATCAGCGCATGAGGCAGTTTAAATGGAATCTAAAAACACTTTAGTAAACACCAGAGGCAACCATCATATACACTTCTTCTGAAGTGAAAACATCTTCTGTCAGTGATCATGGAGTTAACCAGACTGCATTGATAATTATACAGGTCTTGAACCAGTGGCCATCCTATCACCACAAGGAGGAAATAACTCCCCTCCACATTGTTGGAAGCATAGACTCAGTGTTCCAATCCAGTATTCAATTTCAGGGCACAGGACACAGGAGGCTACAACCACCAGCAAAGCAGTGACCTCATTTCTTCCCAGGTGTGGGTGCAAGATTGTGCATTCTGCATCTGTCTAAAAGGTTTATAAAATCACAGAGGTATTGGAGCAATATGCTTTACTACAGCTTGTTGCAGGAGTGTCTGCACTATCATCTATCAAAGTGGTGACTAGAAAATGTGCTTTGAAAAGCTAGACATTCTCATCATCTTTCTCTCTTTCTCTCTCTCACACACACACATACAGAAGAAGCACACACTCACTCAAATACACACTCACAACAATACTGTCACAAAGACCTGACACACACACACACACACACACACTCGCATACACATTCATAAAAGAGTCTTTCTCAAGTGGAAACGTCAGTGGATTTTCAGTGGTCAACAATAAGAGCCAGGCAGTTTCATAGCTCTCTAAAACTTTTCTCCATCGTGATAACAGCACAGTCTTACCAATTTCTCCTTTCCTTTTACTGGTTTCATCTCAATACAGTTGTCTTCTGGCATACCCCCTCTTCCTCAATGGTTGGTTGTTTATTTATTTATTTATTTGTCTTGCTGAGGACTTGAGGGTAATTGAAACAGGCAGAGCATCCAATAGCAGACAATGCAGATTAAATTACGGCGCCGAACACTGTGGGCCAGGGTTCGGTCTGGAAAGGCCCAGCACCACCAGGCTCCAGATGAAACAGCTGCCTAATTAAACTCACTCATGTGTTAAAAATAAATGTCTGCGAATGCCCTCCGCTTGCCACAGCCACCACTGGGGAGCGCGAGAGGCAATTACAGCCAATATTTCTGAATTTTGCCAAAGCATGGAGGTGTAATTGACTTTCCTATACCCGGGGGGCCCTCCGTCCGGCTATTAAATGAAAACTCATTTACCCATGTGGCCTAGGTCCTTTGCCCATCAGAGAGCTACAGTTTTTTGGACAACGGCTATTAGGCGTCCGAAATTATGCCTGTGACAGTGATATATTGCGATGGTTTATCTGGGGGGAAACTGAGATGCGCAGCTGATGGACCCGTTTTCCAGGCATGGACGGGTTGAATAGTGTCAATCGTGGGAAAAGTATGAATTACATTGGCCCCATATGGGTTCCCTGGTGCCCACTGGGTGGAACAATTACTTTAGCATTGGTGGAAAATGCAGCAAAACTATGATCAATATTGTCGCAACGTCTGCCTGTTTCCAGTTAAACATTCCATTGTGTCTGCATATCCCAGGTGCCCATTTAGGCACTCTGGCATGATATTGCATATTCGTAATGGTTACAGCCTTGATGGCCCAAGCCATATAAACAAGCTGAAATGGCTTCTCTTGCTAAGCAGAGGTACGTGTGTGCATGGGAGATCTGGGGGGAACAATCATGCACACAAATGATTTTTACTTGCACATACAGCAATACAGTGTAGACAATATATGCTGTCTCATAAAGTCATCTCTGTAGGGTGGGCTCTAAGCCAGCTAGGGGGACTTTAGGTGTCTACGACTTAAACACACAAGCACAGAAAAAAAACTAAACAACTGTGTTACTGTCCATCCATGCCTTCCTAAACAGCAGGTCTATTTAAGGGCATGGCAGTATTCCTTTATCAAAGTGCTCTCTTCCTCGATGTGTAACTTGTCAGGTCATTGTAGATATGTTGTCTAAAGTAAATAAGACTTTAAGCAGGAGTGACTTGTCTATATTTGTCTTTCATGTGGCTTCCCTATGCCCACCCAAGTCACGACATGTCAACAAACTGACCTACTCGAGGTGGTTGTACAAAATGTGGACAACACTACACATACAGTGAGATCTACTCTACAACAGGATAACAATATGTGGCTCAAGATCACAGGTTGGGATGGAGAGTGCCAGAGGGAAGCGGCAAAAGGGATCACGTCTTTCCTTAAAAGCTTTTGTTCTCAAAAAATAAAACCTCTTGTGGAGACGTGCAGCCATGGTGTGCGTGTATTGGCACAATAAAACTTCAATGGTTCATAATGCCTGCATTCATTCTGCGAGGTCTCTGTTGCCATATCTTTGTGCATGCAGCCTTAAATCTCTGCCATTTCTTACACAAGGAGACACACATTACACAATACTATTCACATGAATTGAAAACTACATATAATAGCCATATCTGTGCATGACACTCTACTTAGTAAACTCGAGCATCTCTTTTTAAACCAAAACCCACAGATTTTGAACTGGGGCAGTTGATGTGGATGGCCATGTTAAAAGCTTCTATAGATGATTACTCAAATTATTTATTTGAGTTTTACAGTGTGCTTTGGGTTGCCCTGTCAGGGGATCCTTTTGTCTTTTGTCTCAGCACCATCACACAGAGTAAACATATCTGGCCTATATTTGACAAAGCTGGTGCAGGTGATGTTACACTGGCATATGGCATGTCAACCATACACAGCCCAGGTGTAGCAGAGGTGCTATTGGCTTTAATGCTGCAAACAGCAAGTGGTCCAGATACTTATCTAACTGTTTGGCTCAAATGTCAAATAAATACTCTATGCATGGGCGTTCTCATCCAGCAATCAAAATCAGTCAAAGTCAAAGTCAGCTTTACTGTCAATTCTTCACATGCACAAGACATACGAGGAATCAAAATTACGTTTCTTACTATCCCATGCTTAAACAAAGAGACATTGATCATTGAATATTTAAGACAATTGAGTTAGACATCAACCATTTCACAAACATTAAAGTGCCAGACAAGACAAAATGGAGTAGGGTATTGGTGTTCTTACCTATCCTAAGTGTGGCAAGTAACATAGAAAGTAACATTTTCCCTAACCACTACAGCAGTCTCTTCAAGTGAGATTGCACACAGCGCAATGTATAAATAAATAATGTATTAAAAAATACCTATGCAGCCCTACTAAAGTACACATACAGAGACAAGTGAAATAGATAGGAACATACTTGAGTCCAAAGTGGCTAGCAGCATACAGGGGTCAAAATGTTATTGCAGGTGTTAGCCTATTTCAGGTATATCTATATTCAGACACAGACAGTCACTGACCAATGCAAATCAGGCTAATTAAATATATAAAATCTTTTTTAATCCCTTGAAAGTATTTGCCCATCTAATAGGCTGTATGTTTGCACCCTGCTGGCTCCAGCAGCATGGGAACAAGGCACACATCAACCCTCCATCTTGAATACTTTGGGCAGTTGTATGGTGGGGGGTTTTTAGTCTATATATTTATATTCATGTTAGGTGCATCTCAGTGGGAATGTCAAAATCTGTGGAAAGTTTGATCTCATATTTGAATTTTTCTACAAATTTCTTTGGAAAAACTCAAAACAGTTGCATCCGTTTCCTCCCCGTCATCAAAACATTCAACACAATGGAATGCTTTTGAATTGTTGTCATGGTGATAATGAATGACTAAGCATCTGAGCCCTGTGTCAAAACTCATTTTTGGATCAAAGTGAAACGGGAAATAAGTGATGACATTGATGAATTTCTAAAACACTTAGACTGATGGAAGATTATTATCTAATAGGATAATAATTGTTACCAACCAGGCTTGTTTCATCTGGCAACATAGAGGGAGACCATGCTTAGACCAATTTTACATAACGAAAATAGGTAGTAAAGTAAATAATGAATCAAAGTAGAAGTGGTCATTATAAATGCAATGATCTAGAGTGAATCAGTCCTATGGAATAATCCAAAAGCAATGCGACAGGGGGATGCTGAACAGTGGCCACTACTAAGGTTTCTATTATTACACAAACAGGGGAGTATACTATGAAGCCAGGTTACTGGCTAAACTGGGTAACTTCTGGAGTAACCGCTGATTTAAAAACAACATGTCACTTCAGAAACAACTGATGCTCAATGGAGGGTTCTTTTAGAGATCAGTGGTAACTCCCAAAGCTACCCGGGTTAACCAGTAACCTTGCTTAGTAGTACAGGCCCCAGATGGCTCCATAGAGAAATGATAGGGGAATACCTTCCATAGGGTCACTTGGAGAACCGTTGTCTTCCCAGCATGCTGCCACCATGTCAAAACTAACAGGAGGAACCATCTTCCCAATGGACAACGTTCCTGCAGGCCTCATTGTCTTGACCGCAATCAGTTCTCTGTTCTCTGTGCACCTGTGTTTGACTCTGGGGAAAATGAAAAAGTGACCACAAAATTAATGACTCAGAAGCACCTGTGTCACAAAGTATCCTTACAGCCACCTTTTCTGAGTTACAAACCCAGCTCTGTTTAAGGGAGCATAAGCCTAATCATGCTCAACTACTTTAGAGCTCTGAGCCTCAACTTCAGCACTGGCTAAGCTCAAATCAGAAGTCAGAACAGGCTTACCTACAGAGACTGCCATAGCACTCATCAGGACCTGGAGGAAGCTTGTTCACCTAAGAACTGGATGTAGCTGCCAACACTACTGGTCTCACAGTCATGCTTACCTTTCCCATTTCTCTCTCTAGAGAGCAAGACCTCTAGATTCTACACTCTGATTCCACACCTTTAGGTCGAGAACTTGATTCTACGCTGGACCAGTAAGGCCCAGCACCAGAGTATCTTTGCTAATGAGGTTCCTTATTACGGCCATACTTACTGCTGAATTCTTTGTGGGTTAAGACACACTGATCTGATAAAACAGCAGAATCTGCTGGAGATTTAACTTAATGCTTAGAGATTTAACTTTATACTCACTGAAGTATGATGCTATGTGATCTGGAATCATATTCTTAAACTGCACCATCAAATTACAAAGAGCATCAAAATCAACCCCCAACGCAAGTGAGTTCTCATCTCAAGGGCCACCTCTACATGAACCTGCCCATCACTTTTCCCCCAGTTTCTGAAACATTGGCGATAGGCCTCTGCTACTAGCTCATATGCCCGCAAAACTGCTTTTTTAACAGATGTATAAATTTTACACTGATCTCCAGACAGTGCGACAAAGGCCTATTTGCCCACCAGTACACTCTACAAAAGCATTTTACGATCAGAATCAGTCTGGCCACTTTGTCTTCAGCAATACTCAGTGAGAAAAACACAGCAGGATCTCCCTCATTAAATTTTGGCAACAACTTCACCATTTGCGAGATGTTACCACCGGCGCATGGGCCTCACCGTTTCCAGATTGAACAACACTTCCAGATTCCATAAGACGCAAGCGCTCAGCTTCGTGAGCCAGTTTCTTTTCTTCTAACTCATGTGCGAACAAACAAATTTTCTCCAATTCAACCCAACGTGTCTTTTCCATGTCCTGCAACTCACACTGTTGCGCCAGTTCCAACAATCTTTTAATTCAACTTATGTATTTGCTCTGCTTTTTCCAATTCAAGTTAAAAACCTAACTCATGCTCTCTATATTGTTGTGCATACTGTGAAAAATAGCAATTCCTTGCGCTGCGTGAAGGGAAGACCGTGTATGCATGAAACATGAAAACATGAAAACCTTGAGGGGGTTGAACGTCCATCTCTCTGCTCAGCTCTCTGTACTTCTCAGTAAAGGTCCTTACACTTCTCTCTCACATCTGAGTCAAACCCTCAGCATAAACTAGGGTTTATATGCTGCTGGAGTTGATGTGTTCCTGAAAGTGGTGTGAAAGACAGAATCAATGGCAAAATATGGCAGAATAAAACATGCCATTCACACAAACAATGCCATAAGTATGACTTCATGTTTTTCTGAATCAGGCTCCTTCAGTACTTCTGTTATTCCCACACCCATTGTGTTGTTAGACAACCCAGATATTTGGAGTGTTATGTGTTATGAAATCACTGTGCTGTTTATTCCATATTAATAGTTGATACAGACTTCACAAAGAATACCCCATTTCCTCCTTCTCTGTATCACACCATCCTGTTCAATAAAACAAGACCTTCACTCTGCAAGACACTACAAAGACTGCCAAAAAGTTACACTTCTCTTTCTACTCTATCTATCCATCCAGTCATCCATTCATTCATGTTGGTCCAGATTTGAGGAGGAGGGGGGATGTTGGATTGGGGTGTGAAGGGGGCACAGTGAAAATGTGTCAGCTCAGTAGTGTCTCAGACGTAGTCTGCAGTCACCCCGAAGAGAGGGATACGC
This sequence comes from Tenualosa ilisha, assembly GCA_015244755.2. Taxonomy (NCBI): domain Eukaryota; kingdom Metazoa; phylum Chordata; class Actinopteri; order Clupeiformes; family Clupeidae; genus Tenualosa; species Tenualosa ilisha. The sequence goes on along the minus strand of PYXC01001932.1, from coordinate 3,863,970 downwards.
AGGTGGAACAGCGGTGAAACCACTGCCAGTGTCGCATGAAATGAAGGCGGCTGCTCATCAAGTGACACTTCACATTGACACCGCAGCGTTATGACAGGACTGGAAGCACTGTCTCCGAGCTGCCTGCTCTATTTTTTGGCTGTTTGGGACTGAAATGAAGAGCCGACAGACATACACATACACACACGCACACATACAAACACACATACACAAAAGGAAAGAGGTGAGAGAGGAAGAGAGAGCAGCAGTGACACAACAGCTGCTGCTACAGCAAAGAGAAAGAGAGAGAGAGCAAGTGAAGGAGCAACTGAGAGAGAGAGAGACAGAGACAGAGAGAGAGAGAGAGAGAGAGAGCACTGGTGTCCCTACATAACTCTAAGAAATGGGCCAGAGAGTCATGTCTAATGCAGAGAGACAGAGCAGTGAGAATCAGGCTATGGGCATGTCTGAGGAACCAGTGGGTGGAAAAATGCATATTACAGCAACCAGAGGCACAGGGCTTTTAGATCTTTCCCGCCTAAAATAGATTGACTAGGAATGATCTGCAGCTAACAGTTTAAGTTTTGTCTCACTGTTTGATCAGAGGTTGATAATAAGGTTTATTACATGGCTCCTTATAATGCTGTATAAGAGCTCCATTCATTTCATGGGACTTCCCAATGTTCTACAGCCTGATATTTAAGCAATAAGCCACCAGAGGCTGTGGATTTGTGCTGGATTTAGAACAGCTAAGGGATGTTGTTTGGTACGATGTGAAGTGGAATGCCATTAGACCCCATTAGCTGTTCTAAATCCTGCAGAAACCCACAGACTCGAGTGGCTCACTGTTTTTTTAAAACTGTTACAACAAATCTTTGACAAAATTGTATTAGATACAGCCACACAGCTTCTATTGCTTCAAACTCTTGGAAGTTTACATACGAGTGTGATGGACTTAAAATAATAGGTTCACAATTGAGAATGAATGGTCAAAAACCTGTTGGAAACCATACTTTGAAGTAATTTTTGTGTTAGCATACACCACATTATGGTGTACATAATGCGATGATGGCAGGTGTATGCACGCACAAATTGGATAGGAGTTGTTTAGCCTATGCACAGGTTTGCTGTGCTATGACTCCTAGTGCTGAAGTAGCTTAATTATGGCTCGCTTTTAAATATAATGAAAAATGAAATGTATTGCGATTCATTTTTCATCTCAACCAAAATAAATCCTAATGCAGTCGTATCAAAATTTCACCGTTTGACGGTGTGTTGTTATTTCCCGAGTAGCCCTGTAATACGTGGCATAAGTTCTGCAAGGCGTTCATTATCGTGGTATAACTCCCTACAGAGTGATTCAAGAGCCCTCCACTCTGCGTCAGGCTCCCATTACTCTGTTATTCCATGATAATGACCGCCTCACTTTGTGTGTGTGTGTGTTTCATGTTTAGTGGTAAAGGACACACTCCATTCACTGTACAGTTCATCTGGCGGTCTGCAGACTGTGTGACAAGGTCTGTGTATTTTTGTATGGCCACCATTCAATTTCTATTCAGTTTCAACCTTTTCTAATGCCTAGGCCACTGCAGGGATCCTGGTCAATGGGCAGCACAAATGGCTTTTGGGAGTCACGAAAATGCAGTAGCTCTCACACCAAATCAAATGCTGCAACCTTTTAAAGTTTTGCATCTAAATAAAATGAGGCAGTTCTAGACCAAGTTAAAAGAAAAGTCACGACAAAAAGTGTAACAAAATACTCTCGAACTTCATAGACCACTTTTCAATAATTCTGCACATTATCTTCCAGACAGACAACAATAAAATACCCCATCAAACCATTGAGAAATATTGTAAAGATACTGCACAATCACAACTGTAATGGTAAACCAATGTCTGGGTGAAGTTGGTGAGTGGTGACTGATCATTTTGACATCAGGCAATATTACCAAGAGGAATAGAAAAAAATCCCACTGACATGACCAGACCTGAAGCTGTCTGGTAAAGTTAAATACGATGAGCGAAGACCAAGTAGCTGGCCAATTCATTTGGGCCAACACAAAGAAAATGAACACAGTAACTTAAATGTGCATCAACACTGCCTTTAGCACTTAACATCCTGATATTGTATAGATAGCTGTAGAGGACATTTCTGACATTTTGCAACCAGCATTTATTGTAATGATTTATGGGGGAAATTATTAGTATATTTATAGTAGAAGTATATAAAGGTCATGTGCTACTCTTATCAAGTGCTCCTGGGCATATCAGCATGCTGAAGATGTCAGAGAAAAAATTACACACTGGTGATATGCAATGCTAATAATTTGTGAAGCCCACAGGATAAAATGTAAACCACCTTAATCACCTGTCCACCCCATTAATTGGACCTTGATGAACAGGAGAAATGTAGTCATTTTTTTTCTTAAAGTTTCTACAAAACACAAATACATTAATTACCGCCCCCCAAAATAAATTAGCCTGATATTCTTTCTCCTGATATGTCAGGGTACAATTACCAATGAGCTACAAAACAACTGAAAAAACTCTAATTAAAAATAAATAGGACTACTTTTTGTCATGCGTACACGTTTGGTTTGCTGAAAATGATAGACAGATACTCTATTCTTCCTTAAACGAACAGAACCTCTGCAATTAACATCAAATTCAAACTTCCTACAATTCCCAATCAATCAACCTAACTACAATGAACCCTTCACCTGGAGCTATCATCTTCTTTTCATAAATTCATCATAGCACCCAATTTTTTGTCCCATGTAAGTAATATTAACTCCTTTCCAATACTCATCCTGGTGTAAATCGTGAAACCACTGGTGTTCAGTATCTCTGGTCCAACAAATATAATACTCTGTGTGTGTGTGTGTGTGTTTGTGTGGTTATTCTCTGTGTGTTCAGCGTAGAGGAGAGAGAAGAGAGGAGATGCAGAAAGAGGGAGGATGTGGATGACTAGAGAAAGAGATGGAATAGGAGGCAGCACGGGTGGAGGAAGAGATAGCAGAGGTGGAGGTGGAGGTGAAAGAGTAATGAACACAGACGGCTAAACTACAGAGAGTGGGGCCTGGAGAAGAATTGGGGTGATAGAGAAAGGTAGATACAGTTTGTGAGAAAGAAAGGGAGAGGACAGAGAGAAAGAGAAGGAAAAGAGTAAAAGACAGAAGGCAAATATTATGGAAAGTGCAAGAAGATGAAAAGAGATGCTTAGATAGACAGAGAGAGAGAGAGGGACAGAGAAAGAGAGAGAGAAATCATTTAGGGCAATGGAGAGATTAAGAAATTAGAGGAGGAGAGACTGCAGCATTGGTATTCAATCAAGAGCCATCATGTGGCCTCTCTCAGACCTGCCTGATTTCAGATGGGCTGTTTTATGTCAGTGTTGGAAAAATATGGCAAAGGACAATCAGAGAGGTGGCAGGGTGGGTGTGTGTGTGTTGTGGGGCAATGGTGTGTGTGTGTGTGAGTGTGTGTGTGTGTGTGTGTGACAAACTAATTCCACTGCATTACTCTCGTTAGTCTGCCCTTTCTTCTCCTCCGTCTCTGCCTTTTGTCTCTGCCTGTCGTGATATCCTCTGGAGCTGTAAAGAGGCCTTTCATTGTACATCTAAAAACTAATGGGCCATGTCTGACTGCCTGAGTGGCTGACAAGAGTTGTTTACTCAGTCAAATACTCAGCAAAACTGCCATGTGAACACAGCTATCATGTCGTTCTGCAACCTTGGTCCACCCCATCAAGCAAACACAGCAGAGACCAGGGCAGAGATGAATAGCATGTATCAGTTGTGATCCTCCCACTTCCTCTGACATCCCAATTACAGCCTCTCTCTCACAAACTGTTAACAAAGGCCACAAGTTTTCTCCACTTAATAAATCTTCCTTCGGAAATTCTACAATAAACCTTAATCAACGGATCTTTCACAATGAAATCTCTTGGGACAGATAGTGTTATAGTGCACCCCCAACCCCCACCTCAACCACATCTTTTTTGGAAGGCTTCGGCCATGGTCAATGTTCAAAATTAAATTAAATTAAAGTGTCATTTTGGCGTCCCGCTGATGCAGCTTGGCTTTTGTAGGCAAAACATATCGACAAACAATACGTTACGTCTGTCTCTCTCACACACATTTAGGGCACTTTAATCCGTAACAAAGAGCAAACCAACATTTCCCCGCCGCCAGCCATGTGAATAAAGTCTCACAAGATGCACTAATGATCTCTAATAAATGCAGTGAATATCTGGCGGCCATGCTGCTGTAAATACCTCAATGAAATATTCCTTAAGGCGTTTTATGGATGCATAAAAAGGCTTGATCTATTATGCAACGTGTCTTAACATTCACTCCTTTCACACTGTGTGGTTTCATGCACCTACTTTCAAACTCTGATTTACCCGCATTACAATTGCCAACAGAACATCCAACAGAGCCAACTCAATAGGCTGAAGGCCCATGACATGTTTCATGTAGGCTACTGTCATACAATCAAACGCCATCCTGCGGAGGACAATCATGCAAGCACGAAAGGGGGTGGTGAACGCCTAGGTTGTCTTGTCGAATTTTCCATTTGTTCAAGCAGATTTCATGGGTAGCATGGCATCCAAACAGCAGCTTTCATTTTTGGAGAGAGGTAGGGTGTTTGTTTATGATTTTACATCACCATGGGTAGAATAGGCAACACATAATTCCAAGACACGACGGCCAAGGCCATGTAAGGTTAGTAGCATTTTACTGTGCAAATATCCAACATTTGACTTTGCCAGGGAATGTTAAGTTATATTTCTACGGAGCCCTGTACAGCTCAAATAAATGTTTAAAAGCATCTTCGTGCTCACGTTATATAACATCGTGAGCACGATGTACTTAAGCGTGGCCACCATGTATACAACTTCCTCACCTTATTGAAAATCGTGGGTACGATGTTTTTTTTTTCAAAGCTGTGTTAATTAGTAAAATCACTTCGCAACTTTTCTTTTCTGACCCGCAACCCGTTCTCTACACATTTCTTGTGCATCGAGCTATGTCCATGGAACCTCCCTGGGCTGGGCCTTGGAGTTGGTCCAAAATAAAATCAATAATGGGACCTAAATCATCATAGGCACTGCGGTAAAGACCGCTTGCCCTCACCATTCTTTCACTACTACTATAAGTACTAAGACTTATAAATGTACTATGCTGGGTGGCAGGAGTTGCCAGTAGCCTGTGTCTTTGTGTCCCATACATAAACCATGGTAAACCCTTACTAGATCCTCGTCAAAATGCCTCGATCTGGCCCACTATGTGTACTTGGCACAGTATACAGTAACAGTGTTCCCATTAAAAGTATATCATGCTCAAGATGTTCTCTAATGTGAGCACATTATATAAGTCGTGGCCACGTTTTACTAATTCGTGCTCTCAATTTTTAATAACATGGCATGCACGATTTAAATAACGTGAGCATGTTTTATAAGTCGTGGCCACACATTACTACTCACTACTCATGATGTTATATAATGTGAGCACGAAGATGCTTAAAAAATTAACTTTCCAGGGCTCCATAAAAATCATCTCAAGAAAAAAAAATGTAAAACAAATCTAGGCCAGATTGGCTTACATTGCCAACATACATTACAGAACATTACAGTCAATTACAATGTGTCCATTCATATTAAATCACATCTATAGGTCCTGGACCTTTAGACAATAGTTTATACTGTTTAACCTGCTTTCCCTTATTCAGGTATTGGCTAAAATGTATCACCTAGGCCTATATTGAACCAAGCACATGCCCTTAAGTATACAGGTTAAACCGCACAAACTACATATTTTTTAAATGCCTATATCCAGGAGATGTGATTTAACATGCACTGAGACATATCCCAACTTCCTCCATACCATGAACTGCACAGTGCAGTTCTTAGCATAGTTTTGAAATGTTTTTCGAAGACATTCAGTGGAAAATCAATACATTGTTTTTTATGAGTGGACAGCTGTTTATGGGGCTGAAACAGGTAATGCATCCTAAAGTTTTCCATGTTAACATTCGAATTCTCATACAGCATAGGTGGAGTGTTTAAAAAGTTGGTTTCATTGGAAGGTGGCTGGGTGCACTGCAAGGCTTTCTGGCGTGCAGCCTACTTGGGGACACAAATTCAAAGACCAATGAATAAATGCATGTTGAGTATAGTTTTCCTTACGGAACAATGCCAAGATGATACCTCAATGCTTGTAGCTCACTGACCGCAAATTGCTCTAAGGGGCATGTGACCTGGCACGTCTTGTGTTGCCCAGTTGAGTCATGAACGGCTCCATTTCTCCCTAGAGGCTGTCCCAGGATGCCCGCCTGTCACGGAGGGCGTGAGGGGTGGGGTGGATGTCTGGTGGGCTATTCAGTGGCGTTTCTGTCACCTCAGCTCCCATCGCTCTCCAGCAGGTGACAGCCTGTCGATAAGACTACACTTACCTGCCATTCAAACTGTCAACACCACTCCAAACAGCTCTTAAGAGTGCACGGATATGGTAACAAAAAGGGCACATTGTATTGAACCACAGAGGTGAGAGACTAATGCATTATGCAGTTTGTTTTTAAGATTTGTTGAGAGAGGTCATCTGAAATAATGAAAAGAAAAGGTTTGTTTTTGCCAAATTATTCGAGTCTCTACACTCTGTTTATGTGCATCCAATACATTCATATTAAATGCAATAGGATTACTGCATATCTAGTTTTTTTATGTATGCATTAAATCAGGGGTGGCCAAACTACGGCCTGGAGGCCAATTGTGGCCCTCTGCTCTCTTTATGCAGCCATGAAGTCAAAAATTTTTTACATTAACCTACATTAATCTAATACTATATATCCATCACACATCATAGTGTCAGTACTGGTGTGACATACAGTATTTGTCAATAGCATCATATAACTGTGCAGCATTAGACAGTTGGTGGTTTACAACACTCTAAACGCAGTTGCTCTGTCACTTGAAATTGGTTAAAAACTCTTCATTTTGCATTGGTCTTTGGCTGCTTAGATTTTTCAGTACGTGGCCCACAAACAGAAAAGTTTGGCCCGTCCGCACTGAATGGTTCAGAGCTGAAGTAGGGTGTAAATACAATGCAACCAGTGAACCCTTACTACTGCCGATGCCACTATCAGTTATGAGCTATAACTCTTGAAGACAATTTTTTTGCAATACATTAACACAATATCTGAAAAGGCTTCTCAAATGAAGAGCAGTTAAGGCTTAATAAAGTCATGGTTGATTGATCTAAAGTTCATTTATTCATCTAAAAAACTGCAATGTTCTTTTATTAATACACAAATCTTTTAGACAACACTTCAACTGTTACAAAGTCATTAAGCAATGACCACTAATCAAAACAAAATCAAAACAAGATACCCTAAACCTCATAAAAAACACCATTATATTTCCACCTCAGCTATCCCAAGACACATAAAAAAAAAAAAAAAAAAAAAAAATCTAATCAACAGTGTAAGACATCAATAGAGTCACTTTCCCTGTAATGTAAACCCTACAACTAAGGCATGAATCCATCATCCAGCGGAGCTGCACATTTTCTGGGTAGGGGGGGAAAAGAATAGATGCTGCACTCCAAGGAACCGTGTTCCTCCACCCACACCCTTAGCATGGTCGCCGTGCAGCCTCACAGTTAGTCTCTCAGATGGCCTAACCCGCCTCAGCCTCCACCTGTGCCCATACAGGGCATTGACTGGTCTAATGGAATGGAACAGCTATGCCAGAGCTAGTAGTGATTACTGTTGCAGATGGGCACTGAGGTGTGCTGGATGCAGGTAGGCAATGTAGCAAACATTCATCATCAATGCTGTGGCTCACACAGCAGCAACAGTAGCAGTGAGCGTCTCATGGGGTGTGTGTGTGTGTGTGTGTGTGTGTGTGTGTGGTTGGGGGGGGGGTCTAGTGTTGCCTATTAGTGTGGTCCTAAAAGTGTGCTTAAATGAGCGATTGTGCCAAAAGGGAGAGGCTTGTGTTGTGCTCGTTTCCAAAGGAACACAATGCCTCGCTCACACACACACACACACACACACACACACTCTATCTTTTCTCCTTCACATTTTCACACACAAATGTGAATGCACACACACACACACACACACACAATTCCATCAGGCTCCACTCAGCTACAGCTCCTCAAAGAAGGCCACTCTGGACTTGGCGCTTTGTAATGTGAGCTGTGGAAGAGAAGAAACACAGGAGAGAGACAAAATGATAAATGAATGGAACACACTCCAGTCTAGGATGGGGAGGAAAAAAAAAAAAAAAAACCCTGATGAAACCAATTTTCAGAGAGTATATGTGGTACCCAGATGTTTATTCCGTCCCAATGGATCTCATTCATTATTCTCAAAAGGATGAGTGGCATAGCTTTCTTGAGGCATCATCTGAAATTCCATTCCGTGTCAGAATCCAGAGATGTTTTTTTTTTTGTTTTGTTTTAAATGTATATAAAGCACATGGCTATATATATATATATTGACCTCTGCATGTGTATCCAAAAATGTATCAACAGTATCATGCACCTTGTTTGAAATTTCCATCACTTTGTTTTCTGTTTTTTTTTTCTGTCTTTTTTTCCCTGTGTGTGTGAAGCGGCATCAAAGCTGATTCCACCAGCCATCACAGCTGTATATCAAGTGCAACACAACAGCATGCATCAGTCTCCATTTCAGATCAGAGCTCTGTGTGTCGTAAGACTGATGTCTGATCCCGTGACAGCTCTTTTCATCATTGCACCAGGCGCACCCATAATTCCCAATCAATCCCCTCTGCAACATCCAGGAAACTATCAGACATTGTATGGTAATGCCTTAAGGTTTAGCCACATCATGGTGACAGTGAATAATAGGAACAATACTGGCCAAGGCCAAACCTTCTGAGAGAATGGGAACACTATATTCCGGATTACCACAACATGCTTTGAGTATGGGAATACTATATTCCAGATTACCACAACATGCTGGGAGAATGGGAATACTATATTCCAGATTACCACAGCATACCCATCTGTATCATACTAAAGCTGACAACACAACATTTAGGTTGTCATTAGTATCTCTTTCTAGGAATTCCAGCTAGGGTTGAGTCCCAGTAACGATGTATCCATGCACTTGCACATGTTCCCCACAAATGATCTTGCATGAACTTCCCAAACATGTTCATATGAATGACTCCTACGGATCACATGCAAATCTGTGGGTATTTTCACAATGTTTTTGGGGCAATTATGGGGGAAGGCCCAAAAACGATACAAGGAACTTTACAAACTACGATGCTTTTGGGAAAACTAACGCCTGCTTTTTTGTTTGTTTTCTTTTGAGGGAAACCTGCTGAAGCGGTGATGGAACAGAACAAAGTCAGTTTTCAGAAGGGGAGAATGGCTGTGTCCTTGCAGGTGCCACAGACGTGCGAGTCTGACCAGATGGTCTGGTTAAGGTGACAGAGGGTTGGGCCTAATGACACTGATGAGGTCATCACCGAGCGGACAGCCATCTGCTCGATTTGAAGACCAATCAGCATCCTTTCTCTTCAGGCACTTGTACTCATTCTAGCACTTTGATTAACATCTGTATCTGCAGATTTTTTTTTTTTTTTTTTTTAAATGAAAGGCAGAGAGTCGGCAGTGTCCTGCAGCAATCAAATCACCGCACCTTCATCTGCAGTGTCCTTATAAACTAAGAGCATTTAATTCGCACAAGGCCTAGGAGGTCCTGAAGTGATATTCGACATGGAAAAGAATCTCTTCACTCTATTTAGGCCGGCATACATACACTGTACAATTTATTCATGTGTTTTACTCAGCTTTAAACTTCAGATCAGACTTGTTGCCATGCTGTCAGTACATTTTCACTTTTCCAATCTTTCCATGCTGGCTCACAGGTAGAAACACACTGGCTTTAAAGGGGAACTGTGACATGGCTTTGCCTCAACTGTCTGATACCCTCACAAGAGGTGAATGAATTTCAAACAGGTTTGGTTTTCATCCGACTGTACGATTGCCGACCAGCAGCTGGTCGTTAGAGGTTAAGCAGTGTGCGTTAACCCATGTATACTAGACACTTGGCCCGATCCCAAAAAGTCGCATAATTGAATAATGAACGATCAGCTCAACATGGGCCAAAAACTGCACAGTATACGCCTGGCCTTAGCTCTGCATGTGTATATAACAATGAGTAACTATAAAAATGATTTATTTTGAGACTGAATTAATTCCATGGTATTGCTGAAATGCCTAAAGAACAAAATAGGTCTGACAATAAGTAATTAACAATCAAGTGTTGGTCAGACACTAGACATAGCATTCCATAAAATGCTTGCTTTTGCTTAGACACAATATACTATTTCATCTGACTATAAATCACACTCATTAAGATATTGACAGACTGTCTGAAGAACAAAGACAAAGCTTAACAAGGGCAGAGAGAACCTGGTGAAAATCCAGTTCTGCCCTCAAAACACAATTTTTCAACAACAACAACAACAACAACAAAAAAATGAGCTGGGCTGCACAGGCTGTCATGATCAGCCACTGCTTGACTGCATTTTTAAAGGGCCAAGGCTTTAGCGAAGTCTAATTTAGGACCTGCAAGTACAAACAGCCCAAATAAGCTGGTGGCTGGCAAATTTGTTTTCCTTCTCACTGAAGTCTTCAACTTGCACCACAATAAATGCATAATGCATCGGGTGCAGAGAGACAGTGAGGTAGAGGGAGAGAGAGAGGAGGCTGAGCAGAGAGGACAGAGCCACGGAACAGGAGGAGTAGAAGGAAGCAGATAGAGAGGGGTGAGAGAGGTAGACCGAGCATAAACTCATACAGCTCCAATGTGTTAAATATTTTCTGCTGGGTTTTTCCTGCTAGCTACTTGGTATGAAAAAATATGGCATCTAAAAATGATGATGCCCATTTGACTGGTCACACATCAACACTCCATACTTGACCCCCTTCACTATAAAACCAAACAGCCAGTAGAGACAGACTTTGACAAAATCTGCAGAGCAAAAAGTGCAACAAACTTCAGATTTACACCTAATTCAAACAAAGTAATCCCCAATCAGCATTTCACTTTATTCATGCTCACAATCCTATTTGCTGAAGGAAGTCATGAAATCTTTAAACCATCCCAGCCAGTGCAGGTGAAAGTGTCCTTCGAGCTGACTGCAGTGCTGAAGTGTAGGCTCCCCCGGCCCCCGCCCCCCTTCCAGCACATTCTCCTCCAGTAACTAGATCCGGCCATGGGCCGTTGAGCAGACTTCATGAAGGATCTGTAAACAGAGCTGCGCCCACAGACGGGGGCCATCCCAAAATGAGCCTCGGCAAGCCTCTTGTGGACTTAGACAGACACTCATGATTTTGTACGCAGCTCAGTGCTGAGAAGGGAGGGAGGAAGGCAGGCAGGGAGGAAGAAAGGGATGGGGAAGGAGGGTGAGGGAGGGAGGGTGTTTTCTTTTTTCAGTGGGGATGTTCCACAGCCTTAAGCCAGCAAGGAAAGAGGCTGTGAAAAAAAAACAGTCAGACAGAAAGAGAAGAAAGAAGGAAGGAAGGAAGGAAGGAAGGGAATGAGGAGAGGGAAAGGAAAGGGAGTTGTAGCAGAAAGTGAAAGAGTAAGCCACAGAGAAAAACATGGAGAGAGAGAGAGAGAGAGAGAGGATAGGAGAAAGAGAAGTAGAAAGACTGGGCACATTAATCTTGGTCTAGCATCAGCTCCAACCTGAAAAGCCAACGGCCCATGTCACTTGCCCCCGGCCCCCTTGCCCACTCTATAAACTAACTCCACCTGTCTCTCTCTGGCCCAGAAAACACACACCTCTCTTTAGTTTATATATTTGTGTGTGTGTGTGTGTGTGTGTGTGTCACTCGTCTTTCACTCAGCCGGAAAAAGCCCCTTCCGACAGAGGAGCCAAGTGCGCTCTCCGGAGAACTCCGATTAATTCTCACCAGTCCCGAGTCCAATTAAACGATCACGCTGATCCGGGCTCCGTGTGGCTTTGCGAGGGCCCCACATCAATCCAAATGAGTAATCACAGGACAAAAATCAATTAGTGCAACTGAAACAAGTGAAATTTCGCAGGCAGGAGTGGAGGCGCGCGAGAGAGGCCCCTGCAGATGAGCCGAGGGGTACGAATCACCTCTAAGGTTGGTTTTTTTAATGGGTCTTGGTAAATGTGTGACCAGCAGATAAGGCTGGTCCTCTTTCTGAGAAAGAGGAAGAGAGGGAGAGAGAGAGAGGAGAGTGGAAATGTGTGTGTTTGTGTGTGTGTGTGTGTACGTGTGTACAATAGGTTTGGTTATTATTATTGATGTTCCCATTCGCACTCACAATCATGTATCTGGCCTATATATATGATCCCATTTTCTGTGACAAGTGCTTCTAGCATTTCTCACCCTAACAGTGGTGCCTTCCATGTCTTCCACTCTTTCTCTGAGATTGCAGATTTGCTAGTTTACAACTTTTAGAACTTCAACAAGCCACCACCAAAAAAAAAACAATCTATTTTTGAGTGTTCCGTTTGCACAAATAGCTTTGCTATACTTGTGGGATGTAATTACAGAAGTCCTAAAAAGCTGCTTGCGTCCAGCTGGGATCATTTTCCCTAACTAGAGATCTATTAGACAGTGGGTGTGAGTCAAAACTGCACCATGAAAATAAAAGTGAGGAATATGCACAAGTTACACAGGCCTCTAAAGCACATGAAAAGAATGGGGATGGCCTGCTTGCTTTGAGGAGGCAACAAAAGAACCACTGAGGACACTGATGTTTTATGAAGGGGCAAGAGGCATGGGTATGGGTCTGCTGATGGAGAAACTGCAGCATGCTCCCCTCTACATCTCCCTCACCTCTCCTCTTTCGTTTTTCACATCTACCTCTTTCCTTGTCCTGTGACTACTCCCCCCTCCCCCCCATCCACCTTCCTCCCTCTCTCCTTCTCCTCCTCCCTCTCCTCCACCTCCCTCTATCTCTCTTTCTCTCTCCTGTCTCCACTCTTTTACCTCCAGCGATGTTGAAGGAGTTAAGCTCTGAGGAGAGCTAGGAGAGCTGGGAGAGCTCGTCTGGATTCAGAAACTCTGCCTCATTGAGATGCTGCATCAATCTGAGTCAGGCAATCAGTTCCTCTGGAAAGAAGGCCAGGTTTACCCTCAAGGCTAGATGGAGCCTCAAATGCATCTTGTGAAGTTCTTATTTTCCAATACATTACTGCAGACTGTTCATGGTGGTGTATGGTGTATCTTCATATTTACCATCAAGGTCTATGATCAGTGACACAAACCTATTTTCTCTGTTTCATGACACATCACCTCCACTACAAGAGAAACTCAACTCGTTTCACAGAGCTGGGAAATACTAGTAAGCTTAGTCAAGATGTGCATGTGGCCTTGTATAAAGTACATGTGGGTACCTTCTTGTAGGTGCTCTGCTTGGTGTTGCCCCTCTCAGTGTTCTCGTTGTGCAGGATGTCCAGGGGCGTCTCGCGCTCCCTCAGCTTCAGAGACTCGATCTCTGTCTTCAGCTCGTTCAGCTGCTCCTGCAGGTGCTTACTTTTCTCCATGTACTCCACCCTGCCACACAGATGTGACACACACACACACACACACAAACACAAAGACACCGTCACACACGAACACATGGAAGAAAAAAAGATACAAATAGTATATGCGTATCATTACACACTCTTGTGAGCATGGGAGAGCAATGTTCAATGACTTCCCCCACCCACATTTTGTCTCCAAGTTGAGGATTGAACCAGCCACCCTGCTGTTACAAGTCTACAGCAGAAATAAACACTTGACATATGCATGCATGCGTGCACACACACACACACGCACGCACGCTGCGCACACACACACCACACACACACACGCGCAGTTTGGTGTTAGGGGAGTTTAGAGCATGTTTCCCCAACTTCTCTGGCTCTCCTTCATCAGTGTTCAGTGCAGCCTGGCTGGGCGGCTGAGGATGAAAAATGGGTCAGTGTAAAATGTAATCGGTACACTTATGAAGCTGCATCAATCTTGGGTTGTGTGTGCAATCGAGCCTTTAGCAGCATATATCACGCTCAGAATAAATAATCAATGAACGTCTTGTTGCTGCAAAATTTAAATTGGTTGTACTGGGCTTGCTGAAATGACAAAACAGACTTTCTGCATACAGGCTTGAGCCAAGTACAAGCCTGGACGTGCGTGTGTGTGTGTGTGGGGGGGGGGGATGGTGTTATGATGAATTGTATTTATTTTTCAGTGAGAATAAGAATTGGCCTGGTATCGCTGGGTGAAAAATAAAATACTGAATTCTTAAGTCAGGTCATGAACTGATGGATTTACAAACACACTCCTTGGATGTGTGAAAGTCGACACTTCAGCTCCAGCTGTCATGAGTCCAGACACGCAGAAAAGACTGATCAATATACAGCTCTCATCTGCCTTGATGTATTTTTCCTAAAAGGGAGCCTAAATGATCATCGCAAAATCACTTAAAAAAAAAAAAACAACTCACACACATACACACTCACCCAATCTTTTTTCTCATGCACTTTCAACTCAAAATAGTGTAGTTCTATGTTAGCAATATGCACTCTTTGTTAGTTTCTTCATTGTGTTGTAGCTTGAATGTTATCCTCTTTTTGTAAGTCGCTTTGGATAAAAGCGTCTGCTAAATGCCTAAATGTAAATGTAAATGTCATAATTAACAGTGTGTCTGTGAAAACACTTTTGTGCAATCGTCCACTCTCTCTTACTCCCCAATACACACAAATGTACAGACACAAACTCATCTACCAATAACAACTTACTTCTCCTTCTCGATCTCCATTGACAGGCGTTTCATGTCGGTGTCTTTAAAGTCAAAGCTGAGGTTCTCTGTGCTGAAGTTAAAGCTGGGAGTGTCGGAGGGCATGGCGTTGGCAGACAGCGGCGGGGCCTGGACAGGAGTCAAACCACGCAGAGGAAACCAGATAAGCCCTGGCACACATTAACCCCTCTTTTTTTTTTAACCACTGCCATCTTGACATCCCAACCTTAAAGTCTCGACCATATGGCCCCTTAAAAGAGTTCAAGCGGAGAAGCATGTCAATCAAGCCAGCGGCAGGCTGGTTATGTCCAGGAATGGCCGTCACGTCTGGGGGCTCAGAAGGAACTGGAAGCAGGTGCAACAGTGCACGGTGCCCAAAAATCTATCCTATGTCTTTTAACGTGGCAATTGTCTACGTGCTGATTAGAATGGCCGTGTCTGACGAGGCTTTGGGTGGAAAACATCACACCAAATTAAACCGCTTTCCCGAAATTACTTCTTAATTGCTGTTTAAACCAATTTTGGGCTTCCTTCCCCCAGGTGCTGTGCAAGCTAAGTGCATTTCACCAGTCTCTGTCACTCCTGACTGACTTCCCCCCCAGTCTAATGCCATTTCTGTCGCAGCCCATCTGAATCTTTCTCTTTCTGTCCATCAGCCTCTCCTCTCCTTCTCTCCATTTGCTTTCTGCCTTATCATTTTCTCTCACTCGCTTCACTTCCTCTTTTGTGCCCCTACAAACCAATGGTTGTAAATAAAAAAAATCCATTTTGTAACACAAGTGATGCATTGCGTTATTTACAATACACACAAATGCCAATATCTATTGTAATGTGCTGGGCCATTCATTCTCACTGTGATTATCATTAGGATAAAAACATTTTCACAATGCGTGAAGGAATATTGCAGCATATTTCAACTCGCATTCCTGCTGAACCAAGCTGTTGGTAGGACAAAGAACAAAAAAATCTGGTACGACACAGACCAAATAGCGAAACGACAGCTATTCTTTCATTGTTAGGGGCAGCTGTGAGGGTCAGGGTCAGGGCTTCAGGCTTGTAACTGAAGGGTTGCTGGCTCGTTCCCTGACCAGTGGACTATGGCCGTGCCCTTGAGCAAGACACCTAACCCCTCACTGCTCCCCAGGTGCCGCTATAGCAGGCAGCCAACTGCACTCGATTAGTGAGCACTTCACTTCACTGTGTGCTGTGTGTGTTTCACTTATTCACGATTGGGTTAAATGCAGAGGCCAAATTTCACTCATGGGCTCAAACAGTATTGATTATTATTTATTATCATTCTTTTTCCAGCCAACAGCACTCAGTGACCTTAAATAACAGAACTGTTATTGCACCAGAATTTTCCTGTAAACTATTTCTTTTGAACTCTGATGTTGGCTCTGGCTCTGCTCTGGTAGTGGTTTAGTCTGATGGGAGTACTGGCTGGGTGTTTACCGTGTAGGGGGACTTGCTGGTGATCTCCAGTAACTTGTGCTTGGCCCGCCGCTCCGACTCTCTAGCTTTGTGTAGGTCTTGCTTTAACTGGTCTGCCTCCTTAGCCCTGTGGACGCATGCAAACAAGCACACAATTACGTACGTGTGCACGTGCACACACACACACACACACACACACACACACACACACACACACACACACACACACACACACACACCGAGGCACTTAGCCACAACTAAGCCAACGCATACTGTTCAGCTATTCGACTGCAGACTAATCAGTTTGTGACTCCTGATATCAAACAATGTAATACTGCAGATCATGTGACTTGAGATAATGGCTCTGTTGCCCTATAAAGATTTTAAGCTCTCATTAATTTTGTCACGGGATGAGCTCGGCCGAGACGTCTTCTTGAACATCAGTGGAAGTCATTTGTGGGCAGCTGCTGCTCTATGTGGTTTATCCCATTCCTTTTGAAACCAGGATGTATTAATAAATAAATAAACACACTCTGATACAATTAAGCATTAAACAGTAGCGGTGAGCAAATTAGCATGGAGAGGGGGGTTCACTGCAGCAACACTCTGCAACAAACAGCATTACACAATTACCTGTGGTTCACACTATGGTAATTTCTTAATTTAAAATTAAAGTTATGACTGTGGAAATTTGATGCTTATAGAACTTAGGCACACATTTCCTCTCAATGAAACTTTATTCAAGAGCACTATTTCAAGTAGAAACAAACAGCAGCGCGACCACACAGATGGTGAGAATGATTATGTATGCATGTATATTTGTACATAACCAAGACAGACAGCTACATCACCTAGCATGTTTCAAAATGGAGTTAAGATGATATGGAAACGATATGGACACATAATTTACATAGTGTGTACATTTTGCAGAGTGTATTATATGGTGTGATATGGTATTGTTTAACACACATGACTGTGTGTGTGTGTGTGTCTGTGTGTGTGTGTAAGCCTACCTCCTGTCTAACTCCTCAGCCATCTTAAGAGCCAGCATCTCAGCCTCCAGCATCATGTGTGTGTGTGTTTGTGTGTGTGCATGTGCGTGTGTGTGTGTGTGTGTCTGTGTAAGCCTACCTCCTGTCTGACTCCTCAGCCATCTTAAGAGCCAGCATCTCAGCCTCCAGCATCTTCTGCTCCATGAGTCTCTTCTCCTCCTCAGTGCGGATGGCCGTCACCTTGATGCGCTGGATCTCCTGCTCGGCCTCTGCTGCCTTCTGTGCCAACAGCTTGGCCTCCTCCTCGGCAATCTGGGCCTTCTCCGCCAGCAGGTCCGCCGTTTCCTCTGAGCGCAGCTGGTCAGGCAGAGAACCACACTTATACATACCAGCACCATCAGCCCCAGTACTTAATATTCCGGAGCAATATTCCAGGGCATTCCAACCCATAGCGCCCTGTTGTTCGAGGTCAGTGAGTGCTCTAGGAAAAAGAACGAGAGAATTTTCTCTTTCTTTTTCCTACCGACAGCACTTGGTGACCTTGAGAAACAGTGCAATGACTTGATTTACCACAAAATGTCCCTTAATGAATGTGTGCATTTGATTGCCAATGTATCTATATTTATAAGCAGATGCTTTTGTCCAAAGAACATTACATTATATCTGAGATAAATGCCTCACATACTACAGAGTTAACTCAACAACTCCCTTCAGTGACTGAAGAGAGACTCCACACAATGTTTTGTTCGTGAGACTGGCTGCCCCCATTCTGCGGCCTGCGGCCAAGTGAGTTTTATTTATTTTATTATGAATGTTACAAACAGAACTAGATGTGTAATGAAGCACTCAACAACACTTACCCTACAATTAAATATGCAGCGAGGCAGCCACTTAGCACTAGGTGATTCCTAACTATCAACACTGGTAGGGCTCCTGATCCAGTGACCACAGGGCATTGATGCCTCAGTAATATTCAGATTACTTCCTAATCTGCATAGGAGGAAGATGCTAACCCCCCTCCACATCTGGGCTAAGCTGCCACGGAGCAGTTTTATATGGACCAACAGAGACCTAGATCTACTCATTATTCCAGAGTCAGGCAGGCAAGGGTGCACTTCAGTCTTCATGCCACTGTTTTGCATGAGACAAAAAGGCACACAACTTTACCACTGGCGCCGGGTATTTGAAGAGAAAGGGCTCAGTAGTTTAATTCAATTTAACTCTTGACTAAATTCAGTTTAATTGATCTGATTGTGTGTGTGTGTGTGTGTGTGTGTGTGTGTGTGTGTGTGTGCGTGTGTGTGTAGCAGTGCATTTTCAAATCAGAGGAAGCCATTATCATTATTGTCATTACCACAGTGCTAATGGCTTGCTTTTAATGACGACTGAAAGGGTAATTTGTGGATCCTCAGGATACAAACTTAAAACACAGCGATGCGAGGTTCACTATCTGCACAACCGAAATAATAATTACAAAGCTTATCTCGAGAGCAATCATTAGAGGATTTCTGCTTTCACTGTGCTGGTATGAACAACAATCCGAGCCCTTGATGGTTTACTGACTGGTGGTGAGAAGCAGTGGTTGAAATGCCTCCCTTTTATCTGGCTGGTGGAGGTGGAGGTGGAGATGGAGATGGTCAAAAGCAGGTTGGGGGTAAAAAAAGACAAGACTGAGCAACTGTGCTTCAGAGGTATTTAGAATGAGCTCAGACGGAAACATCCATCTCAAACGGTGGCTAGTGCTGATCAAAGCAAGGGTTGACCACTGCCAAAAAGGTACACTTGGAAGAGCTACAGAGGGCATCCATGTAAGAAAAAGAAATCAAAACATACACAAACAAAATACACATTTTTCCACTGAGCCGCAAGTAGGCAGCAGGGAGCGGGCCAGGGGTGAGGGCAAAGTCAAAGGTCATCGCCACTCACCAGGGCCTCGTTGGCCATGTGAGCCTCGTCTTGCAGCTGGAGCAGACGTCTCTCCAGCTCATCGCGAGCGCGCTCGGCATCCTCACGCAGCTGCTTCTCCCGCTCCAGACGCTGGCGATCCACCTGCAGAGAGAGAGAGAGGAGAGAGAGAGAAAGAAAGAAAGAAAAAAAAAACAAAGATATGTGTAAAAAAAAAAAAAAAAAAAATTATATATATATATATATATATATATATATATATATAGAGAGAGAGAGAGAGAGAGAGAGAGAGAGAGAGAGAGAGAGAGAGAGAGAGAGAGAGAGAGAGAGAGAGAGAGAGAGAGAGAGAGAGAGAGAGAGAGAGAGAGAGAGACAGGAGGGGGGGTAGAGAGGTAAAAAGTCGAGAGAGAAAATGTGTAAGAACAAGATGTTAAAGCAAGGCAGGAATGGTCTGTGGTTATATCGACTACGCTAGGACCAGCACAACATGACCTGTGGTTTAGTTGTTGTGTGTGTGTGTGCGTGTACACTTGTGTATGAATGTGTGCACTTGAGAGTGTGTGTGTGTGTGTGTGTGTCCATCAGAATCTTTGAATGTGTGCCAGCTGGCATGATTCACGCATGCATGCACACTGTGGGCAACCTATGGGACTACATTCTTCTGTGCGTGTAGGTGTGCAAGTGTGTTGGTGTGTGTCTGTTAGTGTGTGCATGTGTAGTGTGTACACTTCAAATCTGATGAGTATGTGGGAGTAATTATAATCCCGTGTGTGAGAGAGAGAAAGAGAGAAAGTCTAAGTGAGTGAGTGTAGATATGAGTGAGTATAGGTATAAGTGTGTGAGTGTAGGTATGATTGATTGAGTGAGTGAGTGAGTGAGTGAGTGAGTGAGTGAGTGAGTGAATGAGTAAGACTTATTGACTTAATGACTGACTGACTGACTGACTGACTAGAGTTCTGACTGACTGACTGACTGACTGACTGTGTAGGAGTGGTGACTGTGCCTCTGCTGTTCACCTGCTTGCGGGCCTTCTCCTCCCGTGCCTGGGCCTTCATCTGCTGCACCTCCAGGGAGTCCACCCGACGCCTCCTCATGAACAGGTCATGGCTCCCGATGCACAGCTGCAGGATCTGCACATGGAGCAAGACGAAGAGGAGGAGGTGGAGGAGGAGGAAGAGGAGGAGATGACCACCCCGACTCATAGGCACGTAAGCACTGCAGCAGCTGAGCCACTCATCAAGAAAGTGTCTGTGCTTAAACTACAGGGGGTGTCTGGGGGCCACGACATTCCCTTTTTTTTTCCACGCAGCTCATATTGTGGTCATTAAACTTTACGGAGGCATATGTAGGGCAGTGGCCGCCAGCTTGGCTTATCGAGGGCTCATAAGCATGGTAGAAGCAAAGAGGTGCAGTGCAGTTTAACACACACACACACATGCACATATATCCCTGTGGTCCTGCCAGGCCAGGCACAGGTGGGTTTAATTACAGGAGGCATTAGGGTTTGGACTTTGTCAAGCCCCGCGGAATTTGGCTGTATTATGGTCTGATCTGATGAAATGCTGCAGCAACCCAGCCTGTAGTGGTGTTCCCTATTGAGAACGCCCCCCCCCCACCCCCCAGGCGAATAGTCCAGGTGCCAGACACGCGGCTAGACTCACCAGCTTGTTCACCCGTAGCTTTGAGGAGTTGAACTTGAAAACGTCTGTCTTCTTATCCAGCGGCTTAATGGCAAACTAAGGCCGCACAAAAGAGAACAGATTATTTTGTATTTACAGCTTGCAACAGGCATAATCAATTACAAGAGAAAACAAAGGGAGGCCTGGCTCACCGTGGTGGGGGAAAACATACCTCTTTATCGCTGTAGGAGATGTTGCGGATTTCGTTCCAGAGGAAGGAGATTTTGGGGGTGAGTTTGTTGTCTGGGTCATAGATATGCAAACCCACTGCATCCACACCCAGCAACAGGTTGGTTCCCTTTTTGTTCTGTGCACACAAAGGGATCACCACAGATATAGCAAAATTTATAATGTGTTTCTCTTCATACCAACACAGCAACGTAAAGACAAGCTCAATCAACGCAGACATATCTGCATATGAAAGGACACCTTTTAGGTGGCCCCTCCAGCACTGACATTGACAGCTAGATAGATAGATAGATCGATAGGTAGACAAATAGATAGACAGACGGATGAATAGATAGATAGATAGATAGATAGATAGATAGATAGATAGATAGATAGATAGATAGATAGATAGATAGACAAATAGATAGACAAATAGATAGACAGACAGATGAATGGATAGATAGATAGATAGATAGATAGATAGATAGATAGATAGATAGATAGACAAATAGATAGACAGACAGATGAATGGATAGATAGATAGATAGATAGATAGATAGATAGATAGATAGATAGATAGATAGATAGATAGATAGATAGATATAGATAGATAGATAGATAGATAGATAGACAGATAGATAGATAGATAGATAGATAGACCAAGACAAGCTCAATCAACGCAGACATATCTGCATATGAAAGGACACCTTTTATGTAGCCCTTCCAACACTGACATTGACAGCAAGATAGATAGACAGACAGAGATAGATAGATGGATGGATGAATGGAGATCGATAGGTAGATAGACAGATAGACAGATGGATGGATGGATAGAGATCGATCGATAGATAGATAGATAGATAGATAGATAGATAGATAGATAGATAGATAGACAGACACCGTTTAGGTAGCCCTTCCAACACTAAAATTGACAGCAACATATACAGTATATCAGGCATCTCTCTTATCTTATCACAGTAGCTGCAATGAGAAAAACAAGAGTAAAAGCACACCACTGAGGTTTGCTAACTTGGCGGAAATGGACTGGGAACAACAAAAGACCTGATTGTGCATTCATTCCCACCCAACCTCACGGCTGCAGCCCTGCTGTCTTTCGACTGGTCTGTGAGGGGGGGCCACTCAGACACACGGCCACACTCACTGAGAGGTGGGAGAGTCACCTTACCCGAATAAAGAAGTAATTGACCCCATACATCTCCAGGTCCTGAGCAATTTTCAAGTACTCCATCTCCGCTTCATCCCTGGTTCAGAGACAAGGAAATCAACCCCAGAGTCAATGAAGAGCATAACCATGGAGGATGAAAAGAGCAGTCATTAGTGTCTTATTTGCCATTTTGAACTGGTACACGGAATTAAAGGCTCAGTTGTATTAATTGGACGTTTCCCCCCAAAGGTCACATTAAAGATTTTCATCTCCAACCATTGGGCAGCAATGAATCTATTGCGCAGGGGCAAGGCTACCACTGGCGCTGCCGTGAGCGGCACATGATGAGATGCGGATTCTAGAACATTCTTCCATTAATAACCTTGTTCTCCCGCGGTGCTCGGCATAGCAGGCCGTGATCCTCTCCTCCCACATCTCTGGAGTCATCTGGTAAAGGTTTATCACCTGCAGACAGGGACACACAGCATTACAACTTTACTGCCCCGATACGAGTTGGCTGCTGAAAAGCACATTGGCTCTTGGCTTGAATCCGATGGCTTGGTGGCCCAAGGGGAGAGAATGGGTCTGGGATGGTTGGCATGGGACCTTTATGCAGTTGGCCCCAGACAGCCTGAATGAGGACGGTCAGATGATAAATGATTCTTACCCTCTTTGGTAGGAGTTCCTCCTGAGCCAGGAAGCCTGGTTTGTGAACGTTAGGGTCATAATCCCCATACTGCGTGTGAGAGAGAGAGAGAGAGAGAGAGAGGAAGAGAATTGGGAGGGGAAGGACAGAAACGACAGGGAACAAGGAAGCAAATTTACAAAAAGAGCATGAAGACATGCACGCTCACACAGCGGGCAAATTACATGCAAAATAAATGGGGTCAGTCATTAATCAATAAAAGAACGATTCCATTTTTTTCCACACACATTAGGCACCCAAGTTGTCAGAAAATAATGTCATTAAACAGTTCCGTTAGGCCATGAAGAGACATGACTAATGTCCCAAGAGATGATGCCACCATAGGAACCAAATTTATCTGCGTCCAAAAGTTTTTTTATTTAGGATGGCGAGCGAATAAACACTGAGCATCACAAACAATCCAGGTATTTTTCTCAACTGCCATCAGTCAGCCAGTCAGTCATGAAGCTAATTCATGCCAGTGAGGTTCTTATGGGTTTAGGACTTGGGGTGGATATGAAGATTCAGCCACCGACTCTAGGCCATTAATAATCAAGTACATCACATTCTAGTCCTTCTGTAGCGCCATCCAACCACTGAGGCCATTCTGTCCTCCTTGTGGGCTCCATCTCCCACCCCACAGGACACTCACCCACTGGATGTCTCTTTCTGGAGGCTCTCCTGCCTGCTAGATTTTTTTTTTTTTTTTTGGTGGGAGCAGCTGTTGTCTCAAACTGGCTGTCAAACCTTGGAGAGAGGAGCAGTGTGTGGCTGTGCATGCCAAGCAGCCCGCATGTATCCACACCTGCTCAAATACCAGCGCGCTTACTCTCTCTCTCTCTCATTCTCATACTTCCTTTTCCTCTTATTTTTTTCTACCTCCCTCTCTCCTCATCGGTCTCTCCCCCTCTCCCTGCTCATTCTGTTTCTTCATCTTTCTTTTCTTTCCTTTCCATTCCTTTCCTAGCAACCTCCCCATGCCCCCCTCCTAAACACCTCTCTCCAACCACCTAATCTCCATCTACAACTTTTAAGGATCCCCTGGGGATTGTTCCACAAGACGAATGCCCCACTTTTACCTCCTTCTCCTCCTCCTCCTCTTCTTCCTCTTTCTTCTGCTTCACTGGCTGTAATGAAGCCCAACCCAGTGTTTGTCACTCTGTTCAATCCCTCACCTAGATGTACATTTTCCTTCTCATCTCAGTGGACATTTATTCTCCTCGACTCACTTATCCTCATAACATCTCCCCGAGCAAAGAAAGACACGCCACCTCAAGCACCTAGAACATTTTAAACAGTGATGCACATACCACATCCCCTAGCCCTGAAAACACCTACAGGGATTTCTTGGGATCTTCTGCAGTGAAAAGGGAATTTACACAAAGTCAAACCTTCCATTTAATTTATGTGAAGCGTTTTCTTTCTCCTCCACTCCCCACCCACCCCCAACTCTCTCCGTCTCATCACTCTCTGTCTCTATTCGTTTCTCACAAGACCAATTGTCTCTTCCCATTAATGAGCAACTGGCTCCAGCATCCAATTGTGCATTCAATCCGTGCACTCCTTAGGCCCTCCTTGTTGTCCTGTTAATAAATTACCAATTAATACAACTGGGAGAGAAGTATCCAGAGAAGCAACTATCCCTCACAAAGGGACATTAAATGGCCAGTGTATTTTTTTTTTGTCTCTGTAATCCCTGCTCACATCCACAAACACACAACCCCCCCCCCCCCCCACACACACACACACACACACACACACACAAAAAACAAAACAAACATGCACTATAGCCAAGGCAGTGAAGTGATAGCTTCTCTTCACTGCCGTGGCTAACTACAGTCCGAGGTGGGGTGGGGGTTACACACACAAGTAACATGTGGCAAGGCTTATGGAAGCGTGGATGTTTTTGGGGGTCTGTGTTGTGCGCCGTGTCTCATTTGAGTTGCTTGACCAGAGAGTGGGCGCAGAGGTGATTAGCGACTTACAGGCAAACATGTCCATGCGTCAGGAAGCCTCCAAATTGGCCACAGGTGAAGTGTGTCTGCAAGCCTGTGTTTGTGTGTTTGTGTGTGTGTGTGTGTGTGGTGTGTGTGTGTCTGTGTGTGCTTGGTTGTGTATGTATCTGCGTGGGCATGTGTGTGTATCTGTGTGTAGTTCAATTAAATCCACTGCCTCTTGCAACACCACAGACTGTCTGTCAAACTGACAGCCAGTTCGGCAATCTTTTATTTTTCCCCCTACTTCTTTTTTCTCCAATTGCACTTCTACACACCTCAGACAGTTTGACAACATCCATGTAAAGCCCCTTAGAAAAGCATATTTAGAAAAGCTAGTATACAGGTGGGCGGGACGCGAGCCATGTTTTATTGGGGCTTAAAGGTGGTCGTTAGCAAAGGGGTCTGACCTTTGCTTGGACGGCGTAGGAGGCCAGGAGCACAGATGCTTCAGGGGGACAGTATATTTCCTCCTCCAGGATCTTCCTCTTCACCTGGTGTGTGTGTGTGTGTGTGTGTGTGTGTGTGTGTTGGGGATAGAATTCACAAGAGAAGCAAAGAGATTACTTCAGTAACAGTCAAAGCAATGCTAGGGTATTGAGAAGGATTAGAGAGCCAAAAACACAAGTAAACAAACAAACAAACAAACAAACAAACCTCAAATAACCCAACCTAAACTGAAACCACCCATGCATGTCCTGAACAACTGAACAGGCAGGGGAAATATGATCACATTAGACAAGGTTATTAAGTCCATGCTTATGTTGGAGAATAAATCACCATTACAAACACGGCACACTTCAGTAAATATAAGATTTCACAGTCACAAAGTTTCTCGCTATAAAGTTGCAACAGCGCAAAAAGAAAGACATACACAACTATAGAACACCAACTGCCTCGCTGAGCTGTCTTAATTTGCCACACAAACTGACGTCTTGACGACTTGCTCAGCAATTAATTTACATCTGAGGGCTGTTTGGCTGCCGGCCAAGAAGTAGGTAACACGGATGTCCTTGTGAGGCTCTATTAATGTGCCACCATATGCTGACAGCTTAAGACAAGAAATGACTTGATTCATTTGGAGGACCTTTGCACAAACCTGCAAACCTGCACAAACAGATACATGCAAATTTAATGGAAATATTGTGTGTGTGTGTCTGTGTGTGTGTGTGTGTGTGTGTGTGTGTATTTTTGTGTCTATACAAAATGTCAAAATATAAGATTAGTATTTTACAGTATACAGTGTATCTTGAAGAGTGTTTAAAGAACAGTAGCTGGTCTGTCCCAGCGGAATGTAAGATAAGTGCTGTTGGTTTTTGGAAGAGATTTAAGCTTTCAGGATTTACACAGTTCGTTCCCTGTGTACTGTGTACATCATGCATGGATATGCAGACATGAAGAGCTACTGTTGTTTACTGTTTAACAGATCTGAGATCAGATCACTCACTTATCACTCAGTGGTTCTCTAATGTTTATACCTTGAGTGAAAGTCGAAAATTACATTTTCATTCAGATAAATTGATAAATTCTGAACTGATGATTGATCACTTCCAAACTGCAAGCTGAGGTTACTTTCTAGATACTGCTGCCAAGTGACAGGAAGGGATCAGTCCTACGTTATCTCCTAATAAAACAAAGTATCTAATACTCGAGTAAACAGCTTCCCCCTGAAGCACAGAGGGTAAACATTTCCACAAATCTAGACACAACAGTAAACATCTCTGCAAATGCAGACAATACAGGGCGCTCATTTTGAAAATCAAATCTAAAAGTAAAATAATTCCGTATGGCCCAATATCAAAAACAATCACAAGCGTTAACTTGCTTCCACCAGTGCCGCTACCCTTCAAAATGCAATTACAAGTGAATGTGAAAAGGTTGCGGTGAAAAGGGAAGCAGGGCCTGGCTGCTCAACTAAATGACCAGCCATCCCCCAGTCTGCTTTATAAATATGAGAGAGCGCTCAAGAGCAACACTGCAGAGGGTGGCCTCCTCAGATAAGCTGAGATCCAATTGGGTAGGGGGGTGGGGACAGGGGGGGGCATGAAAAAGCAATCTAAACAGGCACACACTACCCAGCACAGGCCCGGTGCCACAGCAGGAGCTATTATGGCTGGCAAAATAAAAGAATTTCAGATTCATATTTCCAGCGGCTGATCACTAACGATGGCATAGTGGGAGGTCACCCGTTACTTCCACAGGCTAACGATAAGCCTCTTAGCATAGTCTTGCAGTGTCCTTAAGAAAAGAGAATGGACTTGGAGGTTATATTACCATTCTGAAATGTTACAGGGGAAACACACACACACAGTATATATGCATATGTATATGCATTACGGGTTGGATAACAGCTGTAGATAAAGTGCCATAAACACCCTGTGAGAGAAACATAAAAGAAGTTATGACTTCTGGCCTTGTCTTATGACTAAAGATTTCTTGACTCATGATTCAAGAAAAGTTGTGCTTCTTGTGCAGGAAAGTCTACATCAACAGGATTCTATAGAGGTGAACTGTGTGCCCTTAATTGGTGATTGATAAATGAGGCCAGTTCAATTAAGGCACCACGGCTCAGTGACAAATCCATTGCCATCAGGCTCAGGAGAATGGAGCACCTGGTACTGTGAGGAAGACCCCAAAGGACTGGAGAGAAAGGGCAACCTTAATATGCGTTAACATTGATTCCACTTGGCTAAGCACAGTCAGCAGGACAAAGCCAGAATACACTATGCTTTCCCACTAAACAGCAGGAGAAGTGTGGAAAGGCTTAACCACTAGTGCTAGCATGCACAAATATAATCGTGAAGGGATCACACAGCAATATCTGTATGCATTGGGAAAGCCACACTCACTGCCCAAATATTTCTCTAATTTTAGACCAGTACGCCTTCCTAAGTAAGGGTGAAATTGGTTCATTTGACTTTTACAATTGGATTTCAGAACAAGTGCTGTAAAAGCAAGTCCAAGGTTAACTCTCTTCAGTGACAGACATGGGGAGGAAGAACAGAGATGAAAGAACAACAACTAAAAAGAGGAATGTGTTCAGGTACATTTGAGGCATCTCAAATCCTGAGAGATTTCATCTGCAGAAGACTGTGGTGCCCTACACATGTCAATCATCTTCAGCTTAACAAAGGCATTTCTTCTGGGCGCTGTTACTCTGGACAGGACAAACTGTCAGGGCAGGAGAGTCACAAGCTGAATCCCAGCAGATGCCCAGTGCAGGGAAATGATGGGCATTTAAAAATACTTAAAACATTTATATCAAAAACATGACAAGACTCCCAGTTCATGTTCAAGTTCATACAATAAACTAGTTCATGACAACAACAACAATAATAAAAACAATAATAAGAATAACTTACTAACTAATAATTTGGTTTTATATAGCACCTTTCAAAACACCTTGCTTAACAAGGAAGGGGTGGACAGGAGAGGGGCTTAGAGACCAAAAGTCTCAGTGAACAGGTGTGCTTTGAGGCTCAGAGAAGGGCACAGCAGATGTGGAGGGGTAGCTTGTTCCACAGGGTGAGGGGCAGCAGCACAGAAGGCACTGTTCCTGAAGGTCCTAAGTCTAATGGGGTATGGAGGGATATGATCCTTGTCAGTGTACCGCAGAGACCACAGGGGAATGTAGGGATGGAGGAGATTAGTAAGGTACAAAGGCAACTGGGGTGCAAGTGCATGGAATAATCCGTAGGTGAGGAGGAGGACTCTGGAAGACATGCAGAATCTGACAGCAACCAGTAAAGCTGCATAAGGATGGGAGTGAAACACACGAGAGCTCTATGAGTAAGACATATGAAATGAATGGGAAAGGAAGACAAACACAAGCCAGTGGAGGCCTAGCCTGAGCAACATATTGCAGCCTATCAAGGGCAGTCTGAGTGTGCGGAAAGGTGTGGATGAGGTTTAATGGTGCTTTTGGTATGAGACTGGAATGAGAGAGTGGGGTCCAAGATGATGCCCAGGCTGCAAACTTGGTGGGTGGGGTGACAGAGCTGCCAATCAAATCCAGAAGAGGGATGGCTAACCTTCCTGGGGTTTGTTTCCCAAAACCATGGTTGCTAACCAGTTAGCCAAAGAGTGCCCTTTTCTGCATCGTTTCAAACAGTTTTCGGATGCTGGAGAAGAATTTACCTGAAGAAAAAAAAGGTGCTGGGTGATGTCTTGGACCAGCTCCTCCTCTGCATTCTCAGGGTAGAACTTGGCCAAGAAGTACAGGACGATGGGTTCTTCTTTAGGCATGTCATGGTCCAGGACCTGTCAAAAAATTTTACTATTATAATTAGTGCTGTCAATTGAATAAAATAATCTGATTAATCACAATAAAGAATTTAAGTTATTCACGATTAATCACAATGAATCACATATTTAAAGTTCCAAAATTCTCCTTTATCTTTCAGTGAAGAAAGAATGTCACACATGCCCCTGGTTAGCGCTGGCTTCAGGAAAGTGGTGCTCCTCAGTTTCCAACACCCAACATGAAAGAGTGTAGTTGCCGCAGGTTGACAGATGACCGACCACGTGATTTTTTTGAACACCTCACCCCTCCCCCAAACACACACACACACACACACACTTGTATCCCAGGCACACAAGTTCTGCACACACCTCCTTCAAATCTACCGTGGTTTGGCCTTTTTCTTGTACTCTCATTCAACATGTCTGTCAGCTCTTTAAAGATGCCATTACGAAGCATCTACAACCAGCATTATGCTGCTTGTATTTTGCTGCTTGTATTTATGTCCAAGAGAAACTCTTTCATCCCCGGACTGAGCTCTCTGGCTGATTTATGGTTCTGCGTTAACTCAACCCAAAAGGCACTCAATGCCTTGTCGCCATCATTTCCTGTTATAGTTATGAGTCCTAACTGCTTTGAGTGCAACTATCTACACTTCAACCACACAGTAAAGTCTAGCAAATTCATTTGTCATGCTTTAATTTTTTTAACATTACTGTTTAAAAAGATCCTGTATATTTCAACAACCTCGTTGTTACAAAAAATATATTAGAACTATTTACAAGGTTCCTGGGCAGTCAGTTCATGTTCTGTTAACAAGCAAACTTCTTATGGCTGCCAAAGTACTGCCTGCTGACAAAGCGCTGAATTTAAAACATTATTGAAAGATAGCCACAGTACAATCGGGAAATCCTGCCAATGAAGTCAAATCAATGTCTTAAATTATTTACAAAGTCTATACAGTGGATATTGATAAAAGTACCTACAATGGGCTGCTGAAGCACACTGGCGACCAACAAAACAAAGCGAGTGGACGAATTCGACCAATCACAGCCCTTGTGGTGTGTGTAAATGAGGAGGTAACTTGCGGGTAGTGTGACGCGTGTGTCTGCATAATTAATTTGCGTTAAAAAAGAAATAACTTGTTAAAACTTTTACATTAATTGCATGCCTTAATGTGTTAACATTGACAACACTAATTATAACTATAATAATCATTAGAAAATCTGTACTTTCCCTTGATAATGCAAGAGAACAGATACTTGTGGTATTTCCAAATTCTATACTGCTTTTTCCTGCACACAAAAGGAGTAAATTGTGCACACACTTTCAGTTGTTTACTGGAATGATGGGTCCATTTTGTAAAATTAGCATTTAGCTAAATAAGCACATGTCTTATCAGTATAGAACAGCAAAAAAAAAAAAAAAAAAAAAAAAGATGTGACAATGGTACATTCCAGGTCGTATACAGTAAGAAGCACAGCTAAATGGCAATTTCAGGGAGCCGAATGTCATACCTTTTTATCCATCTTGAGCCATGTCACTGTGTCTTTGACCGTATACTGCAGGCCAAAGAACCAGGTTTCTCTCAACCCTATGGTCCTACAAACTCGATCAAAAAGGTCCTTCCCTTTCCACTTAACCTGCAAAGGAAAAGAATAAAGAACATCACCTCTGATCCTGGATAGGAACATGGCTAGAATGCCCTTCAAATAAAAACACTGCACTGCACATCGATCTATTACCAAGTACAGAATAAATGTGCTCCATTGCTCTTAGCATTTAGGGTTGGAATTTTGTGAGTGCATAGGCTCTTCTTCCTGCTTTAGACACAAGGAACCGTGGCTCTCAACAACATCGAGCTAAGATGGCCGCGTGCCACCAGTCAGTCACAAGCGCATGAACAAAGTCACCGGAGAGGAAAAATCTGCGCTTCACCCATTCTGAATGTGAACTTTTATCAGTCATCTTTTGTCTGTTTTGTCCGAGACAGAAAGAAAGGGTTTTGGGGAGAGGGTTGGGGGCGGTAATGGATTTCCATATTCAATGAGTGAAAGCTGAGAAGCATATCAGATGCACATTCCCAATTAATAGTGCTTTAATCTCAAGCTGCTTCAAATGCAAGAGCAAGGCATGTAGGCTCGCAGGAATTTAAGAGAAGCTTAGAAGAGAGAGAGATAGAGAGAGAGAACGAAAGAGAGAGAAAAAAAGAGAGAGAACAAGAGAAATATATCTCCACCAGCAGAGAGGAGAAATGCTTCTGTGAGATACAGAGGACAGTGCCAAGAGAAATGATAATGTTGGCCTGCGGAGGAGGACAGAATCAAAACAGAATCCTCTCTGCCAAGGTCAAATTCATTTCCGAAACTTCATGTGGCTATAACCGTAATAGCAAACCTAGCAGCCCACAACCTCAGCAGCTAAAGGAAATTATACAAATTGAGTCTCTAGTGAAAACATTTGGCCAAGATCAAACGGCAACTAAAATTCAACCGTAGAAGACAATTACACTCTTGTCACAATGAGTGGCCTTCCCACCATGATTTGGTCGCTTTCATTAGGGGATACTGAGCGCTCACTGAGTGAAGCTTGAGGGGTCGCCATATTGTCTCTGCAGTCCATTTCTAGCAACAAGGCCTAGTGACAGTTCTGGTATGACAGAATAATTGCATTCAGACATCCAAGTTGATAAAAAAAAGGCACTATAATACCAAATAAAGGAATAAAAAAAAGCATTTGTGTCCAAAATAATAATTACCACTCCTCCAACATAACAGTAAATAATTAGGCTATGAATCCTTTCATTCTAGTATAAGCATAAATATAAGCATTCACTTCAGGTTCATAAATAAATTAAACAGACTTAAGAAATGCCTATGCACTAATACAAAAGGAGAGGGTATTAGTACTAAACAAGTCCAGCATGTTCACTTCATCAGATAACAGACTAGCCTATCTTTGTGAGAGGCTCTTGTGGGTAAACATCGAGATGGTGCCTCATTATCTGGTAAATTACCCTACTACAACATTGATCCTGTTCACTGGTTTTCAGTGTAGGCTTTTTATCCACATAAAGTAGTACTCAACACAGATCATCACCGAGTCAACTTGTGAATATATCAAAAAGCACTTTTCAGCAATCATAGGGGACAGTCTTCTTCAAAAATATTTTAGTCTAAGCTTACAGTTTTGAATAAATGAGTTAAAGATTCTCCTTTACCATGTATGATTTTTAGTAGGAGAATAACTATTGAATGACCACAAAATCAACAAAAATATCATGCAAGCTTTATGTATTGAAAATATGTATTTCTCTCTCTCTCTCTCTCTCTGTGTGCAATAGACAAGCTTTGACAATTGTGAATTTGATGTCAAATTGGTTTTATTATTAATGTGACAGACAATCACACACACACACACACACACACACACACACACACACACGCACACGCACACGCACAGAGTCAACTAGTAAGAGAAATTGTGTGTGTGTGTGTATCACACACACACTGTATCTGTCCGGCGGGTTAGAGTTTTGGCCGAACATGGAGAGGCCAACTGAAAAGACTGAGAGAACGACAATAAAGGACAAATTCAGTCAATATCTCTTCAAAATGGTCAATGAGTGAAAGCAATGGCACACCCTTGACTGAACAGTGCCATGTGCTATAAGTTGACTTCATTTAAAGTGCAGTCAAAGTTAAAAAACAGGCAAGACACGACCAAGAGGGACAGCAGATCTCCCTGCATGGCCATCCCAAGCCCTCTGGTGTACAGCTGCATACAGTCAAGAGTAGGCTTGGATACCGGTACTCTTTAAGTGATTTACATCAATGAATATCAGACCTGAAATTTCATTTGGCCTTCTCATAAAACAAATTAGTCAAAGTGAGTGGAAATAAACTGAGTGATTATTGAGTGAGTATTATTACAATTGTGAGCATCGGGTAAGGTAAGCACATTTGGTGTAGCCTAGGTAACATGGTTTGCTCTAACAGTGTATGTCGACCATCTCTCCTTGGGTTCCTGTTGTCAACCTCCCTGTGCCTCTTGATGCATCTTCTCCCTCCTTCTACTGTCTTGGCCCTTGAGAATCCCTTTAAGTCTTTAACCCTAACTTTCAAGTACAACAGAATTGTCTCTACAGCAGTATTCAATCTCGTATATTAATGCAGCCTACATACATCGCTTAAAACATTACTGATCATCATCAATAACATGCAGCTTATATTAGATTATAAAGATAAACCCACCTTCCTTAAGCGCATTTCAGTGTGCCTTGACTGTCATTCTTTAAGGCCAGGTAGCTGCCAACTAAATAGGAAGCAACTACTCTACACCAAAGAGGAAGTTAAAGAGGCAGGGATGTCCATTCCTAGAGCTCATGTAGATTTAATGGCAAGAAATTCCCGGACACCTTTTAGCTGCAGAGCGAGAGCAGCTAGCAACATGCTGCCATCTACTGCCCAACCAGCCAAACTTGCATGCCTGTGCTGCTTTGTCTGAGCAAAGCGTTGTGGGCTCCCCCTCAAGGACAAACAAAAGGGCTGCTGCTGTCACAGTTGCAGAGTGGTGGCAGATTTCTTCCTGACACAGGAAAAATGCAAGGGCACACTCATCTAGGGGATAAAAAAAGCTGTTTGTACCATTCTTAGGCGGCAGGGTGGTTTGCAGTGCTCTGATCTGGCATTAGTCAGAGAACTGGCTTTCAAGTGCTCAAAATAGACTGCACGCAAGAAAAAGCATTCTTGCTCTCCACAGCAGATCTCTCCAGATGTGTTTGGGCAGATATCATTCACTAGGATTGCTTAATTAGATGCATCTATTCTTAGGGCTAAACTTGTGAATAAATGACTACCTATGAAAGCAATGGAAACTTATTTGCATATGCCCCAGAATTTGCATGCAACAAAATAGCTGTATCAGTTGCTGCCACCATGTGGAACAATGCTGTAAAGTCAAGAATAACCAAATAAATTTTCTCTTAATAGATGAAGTAAAATGAATTATTGAGCAACAAAATTATTCAGCAGTTTCTCAATTTAATGATGAAGTGTGGTTCCATCATATAATTCTAGAGAAAGACTGAATGAGTACAAGTGACTTACTTACTAGCGACTTACTATGACTGGCCAAACTGATTTCTCTGTTAACATTTCGCAACCCTCTTTGCAGCTCTGTAGTGTTGATAACATAGGGATAAACTGGATGAGTATTTTTTTTTCCGAAGCCAAACACTCTTCTGGCCTGAATGTTGCTGCTAATTATCTCTCCTCGTTAGACACTAAGCACTTGAGGACAGATGGGGAGCAGAAATAGAGAGGGTGAAGAAGGGCCAAGTATCCTGAGACAACACTGACCAATGTGGGCGAGGTTCATTCAGCAAATGTATCTCACACACACTGCCACATTTCCATCTGTTCTGATGGTAATTCAAACGCTTCCCAAGTTGGTCTCCAGCCACAAATTTCTTGTCATTATCCTCCTAAGAACTAAGAAAATATGTTCAGGCAGCTTAGCTCAAGGACTCCTTACAGTTTGGTGGCTTTGGGACTCTCCTCTAGAGACAGCCCCTGTAAACACTGATGACAAGATGCTCACTTGGCTATACATTTGGCCCTGAACTGCATGTGATTAGTAGCTTATGTGCTTGCTTAGGTAATAGGCCTATCTTCCTCTGAAAGTTACTTATCCTCTCCTAGATTTTACACTATTGTCGCCATATTTATAAAATCAATGATCTATTACGCAAGTGACATAAACAAAACAAAATAATCAGCTTCTGTGTGAAAGTAGGTTAGAGCTGAAAATGATCTCAATTGCCTCATGAGGCTTAGGCTACTTATTTTTTTTTTGCATATCTAAAATGTTCTCAAAACAGATGAAACGCTTCGCTGTTCAGCATGAAAGCATAAATGAATATGACTATCAGCTATAAGTTACTGTGTCTAGGATGGTTAGAAAAGTACTTCAAAGTACTTACTGCCACCGAGGTATGCTTGTTGTTATGCTCGGTTTTCAAAAACTTATGACAGTACAATGGGTCTGGACTACAGGAAGATGAACAAGTAACAGCATATTTTAACTCACCTCGCAGCTGAACTCCATATCTGCGTCCATGGTCGCTATTTGAACGTTGAATGTTTTTGCTTGCTTTCTTCGCAAAGAGTATAGTCCTATTTTTGATGCTATAGCACTTGCCATTATTTTTCAGGATATATCACGATGGTTTGATCTTAGCCAACTTATCAACATTAACTCAGTTTCAATGAGACACTTGCCCTTACAGACGCTTAACATCACATGCTCCACAAAAAATACCACATTAGAAATGTGCAGAAAATAACATTAGCGGCCCAACGCATTTTGCTAAAAAAAATTCTCAACTGATTTCACAAAAGAAGCTTCATTCAGTCACTAAACTAAGTTAGCTAAGATTAGCCAACTCAACTGGAATTCAGTATCTAGCTAGCTGGTTAGCACACCTTTTTCGTAGAACTACTGAATCCAACATAATGTCGTTGCCAAAAGCATCATTATCTACGACAGACATGATAATCTACAAATAGATTTAAATGCAAGTTACACGGTATAATAACAATGTATCATATTTTCGGGCTAGGTAAGTATATTTGCTAGCTAGCTAGTTAGCTAGATGAGGTAATTATTTATGCATGTGCGGAAAAGTTAGCAAACATAGCTGACATACTCTGCTAGCAAACTCAGTGCTCTAGATACAAGGTGTTAACCAACAGGTAGATATCATGTTTACATAGCTACACTACATCAGTTGAGTAGTTACGGAAACAACACGTATTTCAAGATTAAGCTACTGACTGTCAATAACAGGTGGCGTAGTTTCGATGTATCTTCATTACAATGTTAACTTTTGACTTCCCATCCCATCTATCATATATGATCACTCAACCGGTTGGTGTTCTATTCCGGTAGTAACATAGTTGCTAGTGTCTCCATGCAACTGGGATCTGAGTCATCATCAGAGAATAATAATTTATCTGAATGATAACATTTCTGAATGATATCAGCAATTTGAACACTAATTGGGATTTGTTAGGAAATCAGAATGTATTATATGATTTACCTCATTATCAGCCCATTGATCATTTCATTTAGGATCAGTGGTTGGATTTCCAATGTTACCTGTGTGTTATGTTTGATTAACGTTAACATTTGATTTCAACAAAGATCTCGTGATGGCACTGTAGAGCCCGCAAAATGTTATGAAGTTGCTCTCTTTGATTTGTATACTTTTACTTCCACTAAATGTTGCATTAAACTTTGCAAAACACAAACTTCGTTACTTTGTCACTAATTGCATATTTCCCCACGTGCTTCAAATGCTCAGCCCCCTGCGCCACTTCTGGGCGGTGCTTCAACTATGAGGTAATCGTGGTAAACATAAAACATGGCGACGCCTGGAGCTGGAGAACGACGTTCAGTGTCTAGCGGAGTTATTATTGAAAGAGAGAAGAAAAAATTGACAGATTTACCTGCTGAGTTGCTAGAATATATATTATGCTTCCCTGTCCTGGACTATGTCGATATTTTGAACGTGTCTTGTACCTGCAAGCGACTACATGATGTCTGCTATGGCAGGGGGAAGGTCTGGGGGCATCAATTCAAACTCAGGTAAAATAGCACGTCGAACTTCTATAAACAAGAACCAGAGAATATCAAGTGCAGTCTGAAAACAAATAGATTTTCTGTTATTCCAATGATAGCCTTCATTTGGATGCCAGTGAGTCCGTATGCGACACTGTGGCTTGTTAGCTGTAAGCTAACTGTCAAAAGCCGCTGCTGACATTCTGCTGATGCACCAAATTCAGCAACACGCTGTGCTAGCCAGCAAGCTAGCTATTTCAGCGACGCTAGAGATAAGGTTGTTAGCCAAATAAATCTGCTGTCATTTAAAATGGTTGCTTTTCTATTATCTGTCTGTTCATTTCCTTTTTGTGTGTTCAAGTGACCTTGACTTTCTTGGAATGTCTATAGTTTAACGTAACATGACAGCTAATAGCATGTTACATTAAGGTTCCACATTTTGCTTCAGTGAAGTTGACAAACAATGTTTTGGTGGTTTCATACAGAACTAGTCTTTTCATCGTAGAAATATACTCACAGGTTTGTAGGTATATGCCCATTATAACATCTATGTTGTTCTCCGAAGTTTTCGACTGCAGTGATGTGATGTAGCCTAGCCAGCTAGAATAAAGTATACACTGTACAATATCATGCACATTTTTGTCTGTAGTTTTGACTTGCATATAAAAGACGAGTAATATGGATAAATAGCCGGTCCTATACACCAATGTAAAAAAGCTCAACATGTTCAACTTGTGCTATTCTATGTCCTTGTCAGATGGCCAAGGTTGCAGAAGAATTATCGCCATAATGAGTCTTATGACTGGCTGAAAGAATACAGGACAAGATATACTGTCGGTCTACAAATACGAAGAACAGTTGTATCCATATCAAAACGGTTCTTCACAGAAGTTGTAAGAATCCTATTGCTATGCATTTCAACAGAATAACAAAAAAATTATGATTGTATGTGAAGCTTTTGTGATTGGGAAAGTAGGTTGTGCTGTTTAGTTTCAGTTGGATATGTGAAGTGTAATTATTTTAACTAACCCAATGATCTGTAACTCAGCCTTGCGTTGGTCAGGTTCTGGGAGACAGTTTTGCAGAGATTGAGTCATTAGGTGCCCCAGAGCACTTCTGTGAAGATGAGCTCCTCTCAATACTAAACTCTGATAAAAGGTTAGTTGCTTCTGCATTACATCAAGTTCATTGTATAGTTTTGTTTGTGGCAATCGTTCTTTTGTACTTGTGAATACCAAAGACTAAGATCTGTTAAGGAATGATACGGGCTAAAATGTGTTAACATCAGAGAATAAAGTATCATTCAGTTATGGTAAAGTACTGTACATTATTCTCAAAATTCATTTCTATTTTTGCCTGTTGTCCTTTTCTCCCACGTAGAAAGAGCCTGACCTTGAAGTACTATGCAAAGAAAATTCTGTACTTCCTCCGACAGCAGAATATTCTCAGGAGCCTCAAAGTGTTTCTGGAGCAGCCTGCAGAACAGCAATCAGCTCTTGAAGGTAACTGTCCTTGTTAGAAAAGATAGGAAATGTGTTGTACATAATATAGACTCTTTCAACAATAAAAACAAAAATGATTCTTCAGTGTTCCCAAACTACTTCCACTACATTAAGATCACATATGGAAAACTGAAACCCTGTGGGAACAGTTATGATGTTAATAAACTTTCTTTTATATCTTCACAATAGAAATATCTGAATGTTTTGTATTATACTGTTAAAAATGTCTTTTCTTTAAACTACCTCCTTCCAATGGTGTAAAGGTGCTGTATTAGTGGACCAGTATTGCAACCCATTGGCAGATGTCACACTTGAGAATATTTCAACCCAGCTGGATGAGATTACTGACAAAGTCAGAAAGTGCCTGAGAGTGTCCAATCCCTCCCATCCCAGCCAGAGGTCTGCAGCAGGTTAGTCAGTCAAACTTAATTTGCTCAACTTAAATTCTTTCTTTCTTCCTCTCCCCCACCCCTCCTTGTGTCTCTGTCTCTCTGTCTCTGTCTTGGTGGATGTACTTCCTGCTTCCTGTGATCATATACCCTTTTCTCCTTGCATGCTGCAGGTGACTGCTTGGTTGTGGAGGACTTTGAGCTCCAGAGGCAGGTTATTTGTGCGCTCAACACTGTTCTGTATGAGCAACTGCATTACACTGGCAACGAGTGTGACTTCTACAACCCACTGAATTCGTACATTCACCAGGTTAGACTGTAGTACATCATCAACACTTTACCTGCATGTAGGCCAGTCACATCATTGTGCCCTTAAATTGTGTTGCATGTGAAAGGATTTCTGCTGATGATTTCCACACACACACATTTTTATATATATATATATATATACATATATATATATATATATATATATATATATATATATATACACACACACATCCACAGTGGGATATCCGTATTTTTTTGGTCATCATATGTGGACAAGGTAGTGCTTTTGTGTTCTGATTTATCAGTGTTCTATTTCTTTCACAGCTTTAACTGACTGAGTCTTTGCGGCTTTTGGTCACAGGTGCTACTTCGGCGCACTGGTATTCCCATAAGCCTGTCAGTCCTGTACATGACTCTGGCTCGCAAGCTGGGTGTGCTCCTGGAGCCTGTCAACTTCCCTAACCACTTTCTCTTGCGATGGTGTCAAAAGCAAAGAAGGTAAGCTGAAGAGAGTAGGGAAGGGTTAAGGCACAGCAGTGTGTTAGCCTGTGTGACTACAAGGACGGGTATTGTTTCCAAGTTAAAGTGGATTGTGCTGATTGTGAAATAAATCTTAAGAAAGATAAACATACCTGTGCTGTTAGTTTGCTGTACTTAGTGGACTGTGGGAGAAACCTCAGTTCACTAAGCAGAGCACAGTGCGTCACTAACTCTGATTAGTACATTTTGATGAATGATTGTAAAAAACAGGATAGCCTGTGCAATCCAGAAATATGTATTTCTGTTACATAATTCATAATTGTTGTATATAATGATCATTAAATGAAGACAGTTGTGTGACAACCCCCCCCCCCCCCCCCCCCCCACCAAAAAAAATCTCTTAATGCATTCATGAAGAGGTTTGGAGGTTTACTTCATACAATCTTGCGTCTTACAGGAGCGGGGACATCTATGATTATGTCTACATTGACACCTTTGGGAAGGGCAAACAGTTGACTGCAAAAGAGTGTGAATACCTCATTGGACACCAGGTTACAGCTGATTACTACAGTGCCATTAGCACCTCCAAAGTATTACTGAGGATGGTGGGAAACCTGCTAAATATTGGGAAGCGAGGGTAAGTGCTCGTTCTTTACTGTATCTCACCTTTGTACTGCTCTTGAGTAAATAAAACAAACTATGACTGTGGCACCATAATTTAATCTCTATTTTGTTTGTGTGTTTATTTGTTTGTTAAACACAGAGAAGGGAATGAGAAGTCCTACCAGCTTCTCAGAGACTCTCTGGACCTTTACCTCACCATCAACCCAGACAATGTCCAGTATTTACTTCTTCAAGCCAGGCTGTATTTCCATCTTGGCATTTGGCCAGAGAAGGTTCGATCTACTTGTGCAACCGCTAATCATTGTTGTAATCATTGCAGTTATATTTTCATTCCCACCTCCCCTCTCCTTCAACCTGCATTTTAAAAACGGTATATGGACTGCATTCATATAGCTTCTATAGTATACAAAGCACTGTGCAATTTCATGCCTCACATTCCTCATCCCCCCAGTATTTTTATATCTCCATGACTGCCTGCCCCCCTCTCTTTCTCTTCCTCTCTCACTCA
The DNA here is from genome assembly GCA_015244755.2 of Tenualosa ilisha. Taxonomy (NCBI): domain Eukaryota; kingdom Metazoa; phylum Chordata; class Actinopteri; order Clupeiformes; family Clupeidae; genus Tenualosa; species Tenualosa ilisha. The sequence continues at coordinate 3,823,525 of PYXC01001932.1, read as the reverse complement.
CTCTTTTTCTCTCTCGTTCGTTCTTTCTTTCTTTCTTTCTTTTTATCTGTCTGTATGTACCCCCCTTCTCTTATATCTTACACTCTTTATCTCCATGTCTGCCTGCCCCCACCCTCTCTTTCTCTTCCTCTCTCACTCACTCTCTCTTTCTCTCACTCTTTCTTTCTTTCTTTTTATCTGTCTCTCTGAACCCCCCCTTCTCTCTCACGCTGTCTCTCTCTCTCTCCTTCTTTCTCCATCTCTATCAGGTGTTAGACATCCTCCAGCACATCCAGGCACTGGATCCTTCCCAGCATGGCGCAGTGGGCTACTTGGTGCAGCACACCCTGGAGCACATCCAGCACAAGAGACACCCAGTGCTGCCAGAGGCCAAGCTGCGCAGCGCCACCGAGCACAGAGATGTTCAGTACTCCGTGGGCCTCATCATGAAACACAAACGGTGACTACCTTGTGTGTGGACTGCATATGAAGAGCTGTTTTCCAAAATGCTATATCTCCATTTACAAAATTATTCAAAAATGCAACTCCCCTGTTGTTACCTGAAAAAAAAAGAAAGAAACTGAATTTAAGTGCTCGATAAAGTGTTTTGAAAAAAAGCTTCTCATATACACAGTGGCACAGTCACTCAGTGTGTGATGGCCATTTGCACTCTGGGGCCAACATAACAGTAGTTGCACAGGAGTTATAGCTTATGCAGACTGCTGATGTTTGATTAGTGTCAGCTATAGCTTGCCTGGAGAATACTGTTTAGTGGCAAACTGCAAATTCTAAAAATAGATGTTTCAAACTGTATTGGCCCTGAATAGTTTAGAATATCTGTGGTAAAGGAACTGGGACGCGTAGGATAAGGATCTCTTCAAATGGCTGTACACTAGAAATAAAATACTAAATTCATAGTCTGCAAGTCTTGTTTGTGTAGCTTAAATGTGAGCATGGTTTTTTCTAATAAAAATAATCTGTTGCCCTTACACACAATGAATAGAGTGCTTCGTCCCCAGAATAACTGAGTGTTTCACTGTCTTTGTCTTTTTTTGGTTTGATATCTGATTTTCGCAATTCTGTAGTTCGGGTTACAATTGTGTCATCTACGGCTGGGATCCCCGTTGCACAATGAGCCAGGAATGGATAACTACTATGAGGGTCCATCAGCTGTCCAATGGCGCCAACCAACCTTTCTACAATGTCCTTGTGCAGGACGGCACGTGCCGTTACGCCGCACAAGGTTAGCCTTCATAGTCCTTTGTCGCTCGTTGCTCATGTTCATGTTCATGTTTATTGTTCATGCTATCGTGTTTCTCCTAGTGTTTTGTGTACTCCCATGTATTTCCCAAGTAAAGCCTTTTTGATCTCAAGTATTGTCATGCACTTGTGTCCTGCCTCAAAAACATCACAATTTGTGTAATGTTCAGCTTTAATGTTCTGACAGAGAAAGTGAAGTTCCATTAATGTTTTGACTTTTTTTTTTTTTTTTTTTCCTGCAGAAAACCTTGAGCCTCACTCTGCCCCCCTGGAAATTGCACATCCTGAGGTGGGACGCTATTTCTCAGAGTTCTCAGACACCCATTATGTTGCCAACGAGGAGCTGCAGGCCCGCTACCCTGAGGACATGGCTGAGACTCTGGGGACTGTTGGCGAGCTCTACCACAGACTGACCCCCACTTTGGGGAATGAGGGCCTGCCGCTCTCGGGCCCACACAGTGCTGGTGCTACGGCCCCGTGATTTTATTTTTTGCACTTTTTCCAGCCTCATCATCTTTAGAACAATTTGTCACCACCAGGCTCAAAAACTTCCAGAGAAATTTCGGTCAGAGCCGACATAGACTTCACTGACCCATCACCTAATCCAGTAAACAAGTCATTCCCCGCACCTCTCACCATACCAAGAAGTATTATGAAAGCCATTCTCTCTCTCTCTCTCTTTCTCTCTCTCTCTCTCACACACACACACACACCCATAATGTTCATGCACTGAAGATGGAGAAAAAAAAGACTTGCCCTTTCAAGAAAAGGATTTTTTTGTAATGTATATTTACATGTAAAATGTACAGGATTTAAGGGCTCAGTAAGAAAGCAGTTTTAAATGGTCACTATTGAGATGATTCTACATGATGTTGGAATAAAGGAGCACTTGGTTTGGGAGAAAACAATGTTTTATCTATTTGGTATTATTGGTGGAAATAATACCATTGAGGAGAGAGTGCACTCTGACATGCATTCAAAGATGTCTGACATTCAAAGTGTCTTCACAGTGGGTTTGACAGCTAAGTTTCATTTATTTAGCTTTCAAAACCAAAATAGTCTTGAACAACGATATGTATTAGGTTATGTGCCTGTTTCATTTCCTGAAATTATTTAATTTATTATGTATGGACAGCTGAATAAGTACACAAAACTGCTGAATATATGAGAAGTTCTGATGCAAAACCCTCTAAGTCCATTTGCGATGAATTTACAAAAATATATTTATTTAATTGGATAAACTTTATTATTGGTCTACCTCCAGTTGGATTGTTTTGGCTTGATTTCTTTTACTTGGTATTGTTTCAATTGCAGTTTGATAGACAGTACTTGGAAATTATTGTAAACACAACCTATATTTCTGAAGATGGACTTCTACATATACCAAAATGAAAATCAATGACCTTATCAAATCAATTGCCTAAATGATGTACATTGTGGCGTAAATTTTCACATTTAATTAGGCTATTTTTGCATCATAATGCTGCCTGTGGAAAACATTTTAAAAGACGGCACCAGTCATTTACAAGATCGCAAAACCAACTCTCTTGAACAAGGTATGGCCTTTCCCCCTTACAGCATGGAGGCCTTCGATTCGAATTATTAGCCTAGGTCTAATTAAGAACATGCAGCACATTATAGCCTACGCTCTTCTATTCTGTTTTATGATCAAGAGGTTGGGACAACTGCGAAGCCAAATAGGTAAGATGAAGATGCATGCATGGCCTTAACTTCAATAAAGTGTAGTTTATTATTGTAGCCTACATAAATTTATGCGATTTCATTGTTTATTTATTAAATTGTCATACCATGCGTTATTGCAGGTGCCACGAATTAGATGGAGGCAGTCATGATGGTAGGCAATCAAATGTGGATCACCATACATAGGCCTGATGTTAAACATCCTCCCTTATGCATCAACTTGAGGTTTTTTTTCTTATCAAAACTGTGTATAATTACAGTCAAAAAGACCTCACAGAGGAAAGAGGCACAGTACCCAGAATGAAATTGCAGTCTATGTCTATAACTATTGTGAATGGTCTATGTGTAGCAATATGCAGGCAAAAGTCTACATAGTCAACCTGCGGCACTCCAGGAATAGGCTAATGAAGATAAACATGAGCCTGCAGCAGTCGCTTAATGCTAGGTAGGACTCCATAGCTGCATTAAAAATAGAGTATGCAGCCTTGATGAACATTTATCTAGCTTTATTACCTCTGTTGATACTGTTATTCATAATGTGTTCTTATACTGTTATGAGTTGAGTTGTTGCAACCGGATTCATTTTGTTGCTTTTGTGTAGCATGAATAAGTTAGATGAGAATTATGCCCGGACGCTGGAGGAAATTAACAAGTTGCAGAGCGCCGTAGTGGAGGGCAAGATGGCAAACATCAACCTCAAAACACAGACCAATCAGCTTGTAAGTTCTCATTGCCTGTGCCATCTAAAACCACTAATTGCAATCCACTGTGCATGAAATATTTACTAAGCATTTTATACATAGTCTAAACGATGATGGCATGGTAATCTTTGACTTTGAATGAATATGTCTACAGCAAAAGGAAGTTGGGACCATGCAGAACCAAACTGAAATCATGAACAGTAAGGTAAATTAAGTGAGACTACACTGTATATTTGAACAGAAACGTTGCATCACTGCTAAATAGAATTTTTGACTGTTAGTTATAAATTGCTTCCATGTTGTACTCAACTGTTCTTTGTTGTGTGGCAGATGTGTGACATTTTGCATGCAAAGGAGATGGTGAAGAAGAAATTCATCCCTCTGAATCAGCTCAACAAGGCGCTACAGGTATTTCTATGGCAATTACGATGCTTACTTATTGTTAAATTCAGGTTTAGGGTTATGGACTTTTCACTAATACTTTGTGGATTCTTTTATGAAGCAACAACTGCAACTAGCAACTATCCGGCTTCACGAGCAAGATGAAACTATCAACAAGTCTTACAACACATGACTATAATCAATCTGATAAACACACATAAGATAAAATGTGTAATATGTTTTTGTGTTTTCATTTTGCCGTTCACATTTTAGAAGGAGCTGATCATTCACCAACTAAACCTGCCTGGAAGAGCTGAATACCATTTTACAGGTACATCACACACATTTTCTACACATCTTGTTTCCCACAGTCTGTGTGACCTGCTGTCACTTACATTAGTCTTTGAAGACCATCAGTCTTATTTCTTTTCCTCTGTCATTATCATCATCACAAGGGCGTGGTAGAGGTCGGCAGAACCACCGAGTTGGGGACTGTTGAACTCGCGAAGGGAGTTGCATTCACTCGATCTGAAGAGACAAAGACAACGACTATACTTCAGGCAGTAAAGGACAAACTCCCAAAATGTGTTAGCTTCAAGGGAAATACTGTATCATGCTGCCGGAGGCAGTAGAGATTCAAAAGCACAAAGACACTGAGAGAGTCATCAGACCTGACAGTCCTCATGTAGAGGTGAAAGCTCAGGTGGTAGAGTGTGCAAACTTCAGTAGGTTGGAGGAGGAGATTACAGCAGATCAGAACAGGTACATGCCAAGGGCAACTGTCGCACAAGGGCATAAGTAACAGAAGAAAGTAATCAGTCCTATCTAATTTCAGTAGTCATTAGACTGCTACTTTTGATTTTGTTCAGAGTCAATTAATCTGTAGATTGTTCTTTCAATTTAACAAATAATCGAGCCAAAACATTCCAGAAATATTTTGTTTACTGTCATAGAGCTGTTAATGAATCAATATTCAGTGCAAATATTCAAGTTAAAAAACTGGACCTCACATTAATTTTTTGTTATGTTTGTCAGCTTTTAAATATCTTTTCCCATCCCACTCTCATATTCTTTTTGCAGTGCCCTTGAGTACTTCAACAGCTTCACAAAAGGGGCTTTGGTTGCCAGTGTCATTGGATTAGGTGCGCTTATTCTTTGGAAATTCAAGAATTAAATGGATTTATAACTTGTGCAAAATTCCAGTGAGAGGCTAAATAAAGCTTATTTCACTACAGCCCGTTGTCCCTGTTTCTGCTCAGTCCATGTTTCTAGTCCCTCAGTGCTGCCTTGGTTCCATCTTGATTCAGCCATGCTGCCCTCTAGTGTCGCAGACCATGCACTTCTCCTGTGCATTAAATTATAGATGACACTATAACACAACGGAAAAAGAGTCCCACTGGAGAACTAATCCGTACTCAGATCAGTGTAGCATCTCTCAAAACAGAGAGTTGAAGTTATGTACTGTACATTCAGAAGTTCCCATCAGAAAAAAAGTGTTGCAAATGTTTCTCGTTAACTCTAACAATTTTGCTGCGTGTTTACAGTGCACTGATAATGAACCACATAACTAAACTTATGCAGTTACATTACTTCACCAATTAAATCAGTGGAAAAGAGAACCAGAAAGAGAAGCTTATCTTTCACTGCCTCTAGGTTCTTATGTAATTGCAAATTTTTCATTGGCTGAAAAGGAAAAGAGAAGTCATGGAGTCATGACTTCATGACTCAAAAGGAGATTAGTCACAGAGGCAAGTATAGATATATTTTAAGTGAAGGCTTGCATTTGGCTTGAACAAATGTAGGCAATGTATATGGCGTATTCACAGACCATTGAGGTTAGTTATTTCGGCACCTAATGCGCACGTTAAAGCTATATCGCAAAGTTTGCTTGTCTGTCCTACAATGAAAAATTAAATGGTAAAAAACAGGACCTGACCAGCAATTGTTTTGCAGGACACAGCCTGCACTTTTGTTACTTTGTCACCAGTTTCTGATTGTTCTCAACACGGAACGAAAGAGCGCCAGCAATATAACTTCTCTCGGTTCCACAGTCTTTTAATATCGTAACTTCGCGTTACATTTAAAGTATAATTGACCAATAGCATTTACTAACTTTGGTGAGGACAGGTTTATCAGCACATGCTATGTAGTCCCACAATGTTTATGGTTGCAATATGCACTGACTCACCTGTTGCTGCGGGTGCCAGTCATTTCGACGCACAGGGCGATATCGTGTTTGTCATTGACTAACAACCACAGTACAACATGGGATCCTCTCAATCTGAGCATGAATTTCAAGATCTTGCCGAAAAGACTGGCTGTAAGTATTTTTTTCATATACCCTCGCTAAATCTAATAGTGAAAGAACACTGAATTATTTGATTTCTCAAAATAGCGTTTTTTTTCCTATCCGATAAAAAACCCATGTAAGTTGTATCATAATGTATACACAAAAAAAATCAGAAAATATTCGTTACCATTTTGGAAATCAGTGACATGGGTCAACATTCTGTTCATCTGCCCCTGTTTTAGTCTACTCTGACCAAGGTAGATCCTGATAAACCCTAAAGACAAATATTAGGTGCTTGATCCTCCATACAGTTTGTGGAAGACGAATTTGCCGTCACAAGCTACTGTGACCGTGTACTAGTGTGCAGAAATGTAAAATACAGGGACTAAATGTACTAGTGTACTAGAATGTAAACAGACAGTGTACTACAAGTACTAGAATGTAAACTACAGGGACATAGTAACAGTACAAAAACAATATTTATTGGAGATGATTTTTGTGATTGTGAAGTGATGACAATACCCAAATAAAATAAAGCTAATTATTTAGTTGACTTCTTTACTCAAAACATACTTTTGCAAAAAAAAAAAACACTAGAGTATAATCAAGGTACTGTGCAAGTAGACAATAGGGTGACAATTACTAGTATCACCTGGTCTAAGAATAGAATGACAGTGCAGAGTTAGTCAAGATTGGTAATTATGTTGTAAAGACAGGAGACAAAGGTCATGGTAAGCGCAAATGAGGTAGGTTGTAGTTTGTGTTAGGTGTGGATTGTGGAAGTACTATCGGAAAAGCTGGGTCCGGGATAGATAGGTACACTCCAGCCCTGGGAGCAGCAGGGAGCACATTCCAACATCAGGAAACTACAGATGAGAATAGTTTTGACTGTCATGAGCGTGTTAACTTAGGCATTTAAATGATAGTTACACACAACCCAGTTTTGTCGTCTAGTTTTTAAGTTATCAAGTTGCTCTCCGCTTCGTCAGCACCTAAGGTCACAGTCAACAATGGCACCATTATCTTTATCGTAGTGGTTAATTATTAAATTGCATTTTTGAGTTCAGGCTAAAAACAGGTCACTGTGTAAGAATGCAAAGATTTATATATGGCCCTGCTTGCCCTTGCTGTCAGGAAATGGTGTCTGGTGTCAAATAAACATAGAGTGAATGTCCCCTGACATAACATATTCAATTTTTTGTTGTTTTGTATACAGTCAGTTTGGATCAGATCAAAAACTTGCACAGGAGGTTCAACTGGTTGACCAACCATCAAGAAACTTTAAGGTACCAAGAAAAGATCTTACATTCAATGACACATTACCTTTAAGACACCAATAAATTATATTACAATGTTGCATTTTGCAAAAATAAAATAGCAGGAATTATAATTCATCGTCAAAGGACTCCGGCATGATATCTTGCACATGTAGGATGAAATAACTATATATATATAAATAAATTATTTAAAATTAAAATTGACTTTTGTTTTACAGGCGGGAGGACTTTGAGAAGGTATCTCATCTTTCACTCAACCCAATACGAGCCCAAATCATCCAAGCCTTTTTTGACAAAAGGTAAATTGCTTAAAGGAAAAGTCTGGAGTATTTCAACCTGTAAAGCTATTGTTTGAGGTCACTGAGTGATGTTGCTGTTGCTTTTTCATTGGGGGCCATACCTGGTACCTGTCCCGATTTTTCGTATCTGCTTTGACCAGGTTCTAACCATGCCGAGCCGATACTAAAATGTGACGTAAACAGACTGACAGCCACTAATTGGTCTGAGAAGGTCAGGGAGAGCAGCAAGAAGTTTACACGGTACCATCTACTACAGCCAAGCATGTCATGCCTATTTATGGAGATCAGAACTAATGCCCACTTTGCTCTCACAGACATAAACTACGATGAACTATCTTGCTCTGCCTGTCTACCATCTTTGGTATAGTAGTTGTGGTTTTCAGTTTTGGTGCTACCCCTCGCCCCACCCACCGCATGCACACAAGAAGGTACCTTATTGTCATGGAAAACCTGCCAAACCGAGTAGAGTAGAGTAGAGTCGAGCTGCTACCATGTCATGGAAAAGTGACAATAGACCAAATAGTGAACTGCTAGGTAAAGCTAACCAAAGATCGCAAGGAAATTTGAACTGAAGTTGAATTTCCTTGATCCCATTTTGGGCCAAATGTGGCCCAAATTTTCTAGTTTTCTAGTACTTTTAGTGACCTTGAACAACAGGACCATGGGTTGAAATGCGCCTTGAGTTTTCCTTTAATACTGTAGGTTCTCTCTGTGAAACTAGAAAACGCAGTACATTTTCTGATACAGCCAAATATGCTGTTCTTTGAAGGTGACAAGGATGTTATTACAGCATGCAGTGAAACTAGTCTTTCCTAAAAAAACATCTTCTCTGTCTCTACACAGAAACTTGGGGAAGAATGAGGTGGGTTTGGTTGATGAGATTGGCTTTGAAGACTTCTTGACAGTGATGTCTTACTTCAAACTCCCTCAGAGGAAACTCACAGAGGAAAAGACAGAGGCCGTCAGGACAGAAAAGCTTCGATGTAAGAATATAATTCAAACTGTTATGGCAGTACTAGCAGTATACCGCTTAATTATACAGAGAGACATGCGTTATTGTTTTCACTTCTTTGCCAGCCACTACACCTTATCATCTTAGAACACACCCCTCAAAATCAGATTTTTGTCTGTAAACAACACAAATCCAGCCTTCTTCCTTGAGCAGGAAGTCTGTATCCTGCTTGATCTAGGAACCTCCCCACAGGGTACAGGACTGGCCAGCATGATGGAATTAATGGCGTGGCACAAGCTAAAGCAGAAACACTCATTTGAATTTTTCCCCCCCTCCAGTTCTGTTTAACATGCATGATACTGACAACGATGGGACCATAACCCTTGACGAATACAGACACGTGAGTCCCTAATTGAAGTCTGCATGCAGTCATGTGATTTATCTTAACATACCAGGCCCCCATAATGGTTTGTTGAACGTGTGCCTCTACAGCTGGTTGAAAAACTTCTGTCTACTTGTGAAACCCTTGAGCAAGAGACTGCCCAAGCCATTGCTGACGCTGCCATGTTGGAAGTGGCAAGAATTACAGTTGGACACATGGTATTGCCACCATTTCCTTCTCATAACTTAAATAGTGTTGAACTAGATTGAAGACAGAAATGCTATTTGGGTCAGGTTGCGTACTGTGGACTATTTGAAGAGGTGTCTTATTTCAAGGCGTCATCATGTCTTAAATATAGTTGTACTGATGTTAACATGGGATTCTATCACCGCCTCTTGGAATTAACTGTGGCAGTCCATTTGCTTTTCCATTTTCCATCCATTTTCAGGAGCCACATGAAGTCTACGAAGGAATAACATTTGACCAATTTCAGCAGGTGTGTGTAAAGTTTTTATTATTATTATTATTATTATTTCTGTAAGATTTAACATCACTTGATAATATTGTCTTATCTCTGTGAGTGTGACTTGCTTTGTTCCTTAATCCTTTTTTTTTACAGATACTGAAAGGTATAGAGATTGAGAGAAAGATGAACATTCGTTTCCTGCAGATGGACACAGCAACAATGCATTGTGGGAAATGATGCCCCTCTTTCAGTGTGTGTCTGAAGCAGCTCCAAAGTTCTGCCAAATGAAGCCCTAAATTTAGCATCCATGCCCCCACCACCCCCTGTCTTCCTTGTTCTTTCCATTGGCAGTGCTCTCGTTGTTTGCCTGCGGCCTCAGAATTATGTAAACACCTCAGCATGACTGCCTGAAGTAGTTCACATGACCTTTTGCCAAACAAGATTTTTCACAGTGACGTTGGTATGTAAAGGCTTTGTCTTTTTATTGACAGGATTCCGTGAAGTCCATATGAAATTACTTTTTGATGAAATTGCTTTCATTTACCTAATTACTATGACATCTATTTCAAAAGCAATTGTTGAATAAAATAGTTCTTAAATTAAAACCTTCTCACCTACCTCATTCATCTACTACTTCTGTTTCTAAATGAATGGGGTATGGTTCAATTTGGAGGTTCAGTGTCTACAAAAACAGACTGAAAATTATACAGCATACAATAGAACTAAAATGGTTCTAAACATGCATGCCAGCCCTGATCTCACTTTATTTGATCTAAACAAAGTACGTGGCACTGCATCTAAATCCAGCAATGAGCCTTTGTTATCTACCATGGTCTAATGAGCTTTCAAGTTACATCAAGCGTAGTGGTTGGAAAATAAACCAACCATATGCCTCAGGCAGAGCAAACAACTGTTTTGAAACAAACAGCAGAAAAACTTACACAGACAGGTTCCACTGCACTGCGCACTATAGGTGAAGGCTTCTGGTTGTGTATACAATATAAAATAATACATGTTTCAACATATAAATTCCCCATTAAAATGTGCTCAGATGTGTCTCCAGTTTCTTGATAAGTAGCTCACTACACATTACTATTTTATATTATCTTTTACTGTTAATGTGAATTCATACAGAGCCAGAAAGTTTGAATTCATTTCTAGTTTAGACAGATGAGGGGAAGAACCACATGCTGAAATAGTGTTTAACAGATAAACGTTTTTGTCAACTCGTGTAAATGTTGACAATTTTGCAGTCACTAAGGAAGATGTAGACACCCAGAGCGGAACGTTTCTGAAAAACCCAAGAACCAATAAGAACTGTTTATATTGCATGGAATGGGTCATTCACAACCAATAAAGGTGTTTGTTTATGGTTAAACCATGGCTTCCTGTTGACATGAAAGATGACTCTCAGCACTAGGCCTTTTTCCCAGTGAGTACCTCCTAGAAATGGCACACATCTAACCTTAAGAGAGACTTAAGAGAACAGGCATATTTTGCTAATAACAGCTGATAAAAGCAGATATGTGACTAGTGACTAGAGTTCAAACATTCTGAGAGTCTGTCAATACTGATTGAGATGAGTCAGTTATGTGACTATGTGTCTGCTAAATGCATAAATGTAAATGTAAATGACTAGTGACTACTGGTGAGGCTACAGATGGGTCTAATTCCAGTGTCTGCTCTTCTAGACTTCTGGGATCTGTCTTCCACACTGAAACATGACACCAAGGTCACTTGCATTGCTCACATATTTATGTGTCAATATCTTCGATTAGCTACTTTGTTCTCATCCAGAATACTTCTGAATATGAGATAATATTTTATTACACAAGGTTTTCCTATCACTTCAGGAAGTGTGTCAGCCTCGTAAGCTTTTGAAGTGTTTGTAATTGTGGGTGATGTCCTTTTTAATGATTATTTTAAACGAATAGATACCACTTTATACGTTGACATCTATTTTACTCTTTTGATGCATTGCTACAATAGATTGATAATTCAGGTGTTTAAGAAATCTAAATATAACTCTGTCTTATTTGAGTTTTGAAGGCCCTTTTATTGTGAAATGACGTCCCCTTGTGGTAAGTTTTTACAATGATTCTGACACACATAACATACAGCATACATCACGCCTGGGGTACCATGACAAAGTGAAATAAAATGGAAATTGGTTTATTTGGTTTATTGAATGAAATGAAAAAATTTAAATGAAATCAAATGGAATAAAATAAAATAAAAAGTATTTCAAAATTGGGAAACATTAGGCTCTTCTGCACCTTTTTATGCATTTCTGGAAAGACTTGGAAACGGATGAGAAGAATCTGGCAAAAATGTTATGTTTCTTGGGTTTCTCCTCTAAGGTGTTTTCAATCTTTTGGAATGTGGAAACCTTTGATTCACTATCCTGACCTGCAATATAGCAGACATTTGAAAGTTAAAAAAAAAAAAAAAGTTCACAACACATAATAAGCCAAGAATCTCAAAAGGCGGTAATCAGCATTTCTGTTCCACTGTCTTTGCATTTAAAATCTTTATTTGCTCATTTCCAGTTTAAGATTTTGTCCACCACTTCAGTATATCAATTATATCACTGCTTTGTTATTCACAATAATAATCATAAGTTCAAATGAATAATGAAAAAAGGCATCAAGTGAATACATTTAGATCTACCGTTATAAATATAGAAGATATAGGATTCTCCAAATGCAAATTACCCTGTTGTGAATTCATCACTGGTGTGTTGGTGTCTAGTGTCAGAAGCATTGGCAACACAGCATTTTTCTTACGGAGACACTGCAATGGAACAGAACCATTTAACATCATTGTGCATTCAATTGCATTCAGTTGCATACAATGCACAATGCACAATGCTCATAGGTGCCAGGCACAGTGCTGTCTTACATGTCACATATAAAAGCAATCCATGACAAGGGTCCAAGGGTTAATATATAGGCTATGTATGTTAAAACTTTGAGTAACTTACCTTTTTCCTGTTCCTCTGGGACACATTCAACTGTGTGTTCTGCTTTTGGTTCTTTGTAGCCCTCTTTCTCTCTTTCCCAGTAGATGGGTTTACATTGGGGCCAACAGTCGCCTCAACAGAGCTCTTGGTGCGGGCAGCAACCTTGCTGCTTTCTCCTTTGCAAAGCATGGGAAGTTCAACCTCATTAGAAGCCATGATCACTGTTCCGGCTACCGCTGGCTTTGTCACCACCTCAGCAAAATGGCTGCCCTTGCTTGGGCAAGGTGGTAGGGCATGAGTTGTTGCGATTTGAGAAAAAACTCTCATGCACTCTTTCATCACTCTCTCTCCCACCAAGACTGCTATTTCATCCAGGGTGTGAGAAGAAGAGACGGGGTCTCCTAAGCAGCTCTCATGCGCCTCTGTCGCCTTGCAGGGACTGTAGCTTGGGATTCCGTGGATGAAATCCTCTGGGTCAGCCACTTTGATTGGATCAGATGGGTACAGCATCTGATGCAACAAACATTTCAAAGACTCTTCAACAAATTTGTAGGCATTCTTCAGAGAAGCACTGTTGTCTGCAGTCTCATGATTCTGTCTCTGCAGAAATGGCAAATCTGTGTTCTTTAGCAGATGGCACAACTTAACTGTAAGGTCAGTAACAAACTTCTTGAGTTCCCCACTGCTAATAAAATTGTCAAATCTGGCCAGAGCGTGTTCCATTTTATCAGCCTCTTTGGTGTCTGTTAGAGCAAGCGGCGTCTGCGATACCCATGCTTCCTTTCTTGGTGAGGCAGGCCATGCTGTAACAACTGCTCTGCCCACATTCGTTTTAGATTCAGCCACTCTGATTGAAGCAGGAGTTGCTTCCACGGTAGATGCACATGGGCAAGGAAGTGATATATCCTTTTTGAGGAGAACACTGTCCATAATGTCACTGACGACATTATTCACAACTGAATGAGAATGCTCCTTTAAAATCGCTTCATAAATCCGTAAAGTCTGAACCTGTTTGACATATTTGATTTGTGGAACAGTGTTGTTATGGTCACCCACCATTTTGTCACAGTAAGTCTCTGTTGGAAATGTGTTCTCACTTGAAGCTTGTTTATAAGAGGTAGCTGTGCTGTTACTTCCTGTTGCTGTTAAATGAAAATCCTTTGAGGGTTTCTTGGGAGTGGGCTCGACCCTACGGGAAACTTTCTTCATTTGTCCAGTGAGTGGTTTGTCAAGCACCTGACAGGTACAGTTCCCTTCTGAAAGCTGTGTTTGCCGTGGAGATTTAACTGCCGCAGATATTTTCAGCTTTAAAGACTTTGCACTTGTCCTTGGTCTTGTCTTGTCTGTGGAGGAAACCATGCAACTCATACCCCTCACTTTTTCTGGAAGCATGGTTTGCGACTTTGTACCTGACCATGCCAGAAGTGAATCATCAGGAATGGGTATCGGTGTTATATCTTTAGCAATACACCAGAACTGCTCAGGTGAGGGTGACCTCCCAACACTGGAAACCTCATTCAGATGAATCATCACATCATCAGCACATTCACTGGCTGCAAGATTCATTTCTGATTCTATGTGGACAACAGCTTGTTTAAATGTCTGAGAACCTCCACATCCACTTCCCTTTGTAACATTCATTCCAGTTTCCTTGTGAAAGACCACAAACTGCTTGACTTTATGCTGTACTTTGCCAAACATGTTAATGGCAGATGAGGTAATGTTCTCTTCACTGATCTCTGGCACTGCAACAAGGATATCAAGAACTGTGTCAACCATGCCTGCTGTGAGACTATCTGCTGTAACAATGTAGGGCAGTACAGCACACTTCCTTGTTGGTGCCATCCTCTCTGCTTTGCACTGACTTGGCTGTCTGGCTGTGTAACCCACAAGTGGGCATGTAACATGTTGTAGAAGGACTAGCAGTACAGCCTTCGAGGCCTTTGTCCTAAAGTCAGCGGTGAGCAGAAGGGGAGACACTTTTTTCAAAGAGCCGCATCCAAGAGCAAAGCTAACCTGGAGCTTGTTTTTTGGTGAGGCCAGGCATTTGATCTTATTGGCAACGGCGCGTAGCAGAATAGTGGTTGCTTCCGGATGCTCACTGTGGAGACAGGAGCTGTGAATGAGAGTCAAAACAGCAATCGCCACTTTCTTTGTGATGCCTCTAGTCTTTGAATCCTTAAGCTCTTCTTCATCAGACAGGCCACTTGCTGACCATTTTCGTGCATCCAGTCTCTTTGTCAGCACCTTTAAAGTCTCCTCCTCTACCCGAAGAACTGGAACTTTCCAATCCGTGCACGGGTCAGTAGAGAGGGCCCCAGTTGACAGAGAGCTTCGGGAAATCCTTTCCACAGCATTAATAAGGGCTTTTTTGACCTCCTGGCGAATTTGTCCACGTAATGTATGGACAAAAGGTGCATCTGAAGGCCTGCATGATTAGAATTGTAAAAAGTTGCAATTCTCTCTATTGTAAATCTGACATAAGTTGCATTTTTACAAGGACGATTAAACATTTGCTTACCCATTAAATATGAAGTCTTGTGATTCAGCAGCCTCAGGGGGGTCTTGAGGCAGCTTTGAATCCTCCAAGAACGTTGCATCATATTCCAATATTTGAACAACAACTGGTACAAACTTTTTAAATGTAGCTTTCCATAATTGTGAAATAATGCCTAAACATATTTCTATGAAGTCAAGCCTTGTCATCTGATTAAAAGAAACAATATTAGGAGAATCAATCCACACTCAACATAAAAGGAAAAAAATACACTTTCCTATGAATTCAGATATGATCATGGAAGAACTGATGAAAAATCTTACATCCTGCATTCTATCTGTCACAACAATCCACTCTCTGGAAGAAAGAAAGACATCAAAGAACATTTTTATTTGTCAATATGCTATGACAACTTATACAATACACTTTTACTTTTATATAAAAACTTTTATGATTAAGTAAATATATGGACATACTCATCACTTAATTTATCAATAACAGCAACAACGTCACAGTGAACAGAGCTGCTTCTGTTGATCTTCACTCTTTTGTGCTGTTGACTGGCTGCAGGATGACCTTGGACAGGGCATCTTTCCGACATTTCCAAAAATCCTTTACATGAAACAGAAAGGGGAGTACAAAGACACACAAGAGAAAAACAAATGTTTTGTAAATAAATGAAGGTGTACTACTCTTATTGTCATTATTGTTGTTGTTATTAGGCTATTATCACTAATAATAATATTTTAAATAATATCTCGATTTGCCATGGAATGAGCCACACTATTACCCTTAAATGCACATTTTGAATGTAACTTTAAAAATAACAGGCTGAATTTAGGCCTAGATAAAATGCATTTCACAATGTGGCCACATACAATTGCATGTAGCCATGTCAAGCTAACTTTGGCAACACTTGCGAGCTGATGTTGAATGCACCGTTTCCCCGAAGTAGCAGGTTGAAGTTTCGTGTTTCTGCTGTGGCCTTTATTTACTGCCTGCCCGTTCTGCTTGATAGCGCATAGAATTTGTGCATATACGCTCGTTCGTAGGCTATAGTTAACATGGTATGTTTAGTAAATTGGGTCCTTACCTTTACTTTTGCAAACTGCGTTTGCCTTTGGGAAGGTTGTGTGGACACAATGACAAGATGAGACACGCCACATTCTATTTTACAGTATTCTACGCGTAATCAGTTGTTACGCAACAACGCTCTAAATTCGTAGACCGAACGTGGGTTTCTATCTATTTCCTTCTAATTCTTGGAGTCGACGGTAAAAGAGGTCTAAAAAATAATATATAAATATTTACATTTAGGCTGCATAATAACGAGAGGGTTTCCACTGAATTGGCCTGTGATGTCCCTGATAATCCTGAGTCTGAGCAGTGGGTCAAACTGATGATGCAGGACAATCGATCATTTGTCAATAATCAAGTGCAGTTAAATGTATTCTGCAATACAATACACACAGGTCAGGCTTCAATACAACATGAAGTGTGTTGGTTACCATCACCCAAACCCTTGTACCAGATGCTTCGATCACATAATGGGACACAGTACATCAGCTCATGACACATCACCCTTTCAGTTTTATAATGCACTTTACGCTATTTTTCTACTTAAGCAACACTTTCGGCTGTAGTAACTGTAATTATACTGCGTTTAAATTGAATTACTTACCTTACAGAGGGAGAGAAATGCATAGGCGTACATGATAAGAATAAAACCACTGCGCTTTTCATATAATATAAAGGTTTTCAGTGTAGTGGACGACAATCTGTACATGTACTGGCCATTGGTACTGACCAGTAGTTGTACTTTTAGATCTGCATTTACATTAGTTTCCCATGCAATAGAAGTGATTATTATTTTATTGCACTTTTAACTGCTTTTAAGAGCTTTACCATAAAAAGAATCACAAATCATGATGGAAATTACCTTGTGCAAAGTTTTCAAAACTTGAATAAACTATTTATTAATCAAATTAAAAGAAATTGTATCTGTAGCATTACTGAAATGCTCTGTTATTCATAAAACAGGATATACAGTGACGTCTGTGAGTAGCTAAACAGATACAAAGACCAGACACACTCACACTTGCTGCAAAGTTTATTGTGAGGGAAAATATATTTTTAAAAAAATGATTAAATAAGATATCTATGACATAAAGTATAATTTTCCTCTGGGCTACTTGATGCTTCTTGACACTGCCTGGAAAACAGATCTGAAGAGATTGGCAAGAGTGTTCTTGGCTCTGCCCTCCAAGAGAAAGTGCACAGAGTTTTTCTCTGTTTCATTGGATGAGGTGGTGTGTCCTTGTATACTTGTGTGTGAGAGGGTACACTTCAGGTTTCTATTGCAAACACAGATCAGATCATGTACTATAGGCTTACAACAAATTATTTTGTCACCAGCTGAGGAAAAAATGTGAAAGTACTGTGACTTAGTGCTATCTTTGTTTAGTGATCATTATGATTATTAAATAGTGTTTTTTTTTTTCAGTCAGAATTTTGGGGTTGTACTACACTGATAGGATTTGTATGATAGGCCTATCCAAAGTTTATGTGAAGTAATTACAGTGGCATAGCTAAATTAAAACGTGAAATTAGGTTCCACTGCACTGCGCACTATAGGTGAAGGCTTCTGGTTGTGTATACAGTATAAAATAATACATGTTTTAACATATAAATTCCCCATTAAAATGTACTTGGATGTGTCTCCATTTTCTTGATAAGTAGCTCACTACACATTACTAGTTTATATTATGTTTTACTGTTAATGTGAATTCATACAGAGCCAGAATGTTTGAATTCATTTCTAGTTTAGACACATGAGGGGAAGAACCACATGCTGAAATAGTGTTTAACAGATAAACGTTTTTGTCGACTCATGTGTAAATGTTGACAATTTTGCAGTCACTAAGGAAGATGTAGACACCCAGAGTGGAACGTTTCTGAAAAACCCAAGAACCAATAAGAACTGTTTATATTGCATGGAATGGGTCATGATTCACAACTAATAAAGGTGTATGTTTATGGTTAAACCATGGCTTCCTGTTGACATGAAAGATGACTTTCAGCACTAGGCCTTTTTCCCAGTGAGTACCTCCTAGAAATGGCACACATCTAACCTTAAGAGAGACTTAAGAGAACAGGCATATTTTGCTAATAAAAGCTGATAAAAGCAGATATGTGACTAGTGACAAGAGTTCAAGCATTCTAAGGGTCTGTCAATACTGATTCAGATGAGTCAGATATGTGACTAGTGACTACTGGTGAGGCTACAGATGGGTCTAATTCCAGTGTCTGCTCTTCTAGACTTCTGGGATCTGTCTTCCACACTGACACATGACACCAAGGTCACTTGCATTGCTTACGTGTCAATACCTTCGATCATTAGCTACTTTGTTCTCATCCAGAATACTTCTGAATATTATAATTAATGAGATAATATTTTATTACACAAGGTTTTCCTATCACTTCAGGAAGTGTGTCAGCCTCGTAAGCTTTTGAAGTGTTTGTAATTGTGGGTGATGTCCTTTTTAATGATTATTTTAAACGAATAGATACCATTTTATACGTTGACATCTATTTTACTCTTTTGATGCATTGCTACAATAGACTGATAATTTAGGTGTTTAAGAAATCTAAAAATAACTCTGTCTTATTTGAGTTTTGAAGGCCCTTTTATTGTAAATGGCGTCCCCTTGTGGTAAGTTTTTACAATGATTCTGACACAGATAACATACAGTACACATCACGCCTGCGATACCATGACAAAGTGAAATAAAATGGAAATTGGTTTATTTGGTTTATTGAATGAAAAGAAAAAATTGAAACGAAATCAAATGGAATAAAATAAAATAAAATAAAAAGATAAAAAAATTGGCAAACATTAGGCTCTTCTGCACCTTTTTATGCATTTCTGGAAAGACTTGGAAACGGATGAGAAGAATCTGGCAAAAATGTTACGTTTCTTGGGTTTCTCCTCTAAGGTGTTTTCAATCTTTTGGGATGTGGAGACCTTTGATTCACTATCCTGACCTGCAATATAGCAGACATTTGAAAGTTTAAAAAAAAAAAAAAGTTCACAACACATAATAAGCCAAGAATCTCAAAAGGCGGTAATCAGCATTTCTGTTCCACTGTCTTTGCATTTAAAATCTTTATTTGCTCATTTCCAGTTTAAGATTTTGTCCACCACTTCAGTATATCAATTATATCACTGCTTTGTTATTCACAATAATAATCATAAGTTCAAATGAATAATAATCACAAGTCACCTTGAAAAAAGGCATCAAGTGAATACATTTAGATCTACCGTTATAAATATAGAAGATATAGGATTCTCCAAATGCAAATTACCCTGTTGTGAATTCATCACTGGTGTGTTGGTGTCTAGTGTCAGAAGCATTGGCAACACAGCATTTTTCTTACGGAGACACTGCAATAGAACAGAACCATTTAACATCATTGTGCATTCAATTGCATTCAGTTGCATACAATGCACAATGCACAATGCTCATAGGTGCCAGGCACAGTGCTGTCTTACATGTCACATATAAAAGCAATCCATGACAAGGGTCCAAGGGTTAATATATAGGCTATGTATGTTAAAACTTTGAGTAACTTACCTTTTTCCTGTTCCTCTGGGACACATTCAACTGTGTGTTCTGCTTTTGGTTCTTTGTAGCCCTCTTTCTCTCTTTCCCAGTAGATGGGTTTACATTGGGGCCAACAGTCGCCTCAACAGAGCTCTTGGTGCGGGCAGCAACCTTGCTGCTTTCTCCTTTGCAAAGCATGGGAAGTTCAACCTCATTAGAAGCCATGATCACTGTTCCGGCTACCGCTGGCTTTGTCACCACCTCAGCAAAATGGCTGCCCTTGCTTGGGCAAGGTGGTAGGGCATGAGTTGTTGCGATTTGAGAAAAAACTCTCATCAACTCTTTCATCACTCTCTCTCCCACCAAGACTGCTATTTCATCCAGGGTGTGAGAAGAAGAGACGGGGTCTCCTAAGCAGCTCTCATGCGCCTCTGTCGCCTTGCAGGGACTGTAGCTTGGGATTCCGTGGATGAAATCCTCTGGGTCAGCCACTTTGATTGGATCAGATGGATACAGCATCTGATGCAACAAACATTTCAAAGACTCTTCAACAAATTTGTAGGCATTCTTCAGAGAAGCACTGTTGTCTGCAGTCTCATGATTCTGTCTCTGCAGAAATGGCAAATCTGTGTTCTTTAGCAGATGGCACAACTTAACTGTAAGGTCAGTAACAAACTTCTTGAGTTCCCCACTGCTAATAAAATTGTCAAATCTGGCCAGAGCGTGTTCCATTTTATCAGCCTCTTTGGTGTCTGTTAGAGCAAGCGGCGTCTGCGATACCCATGCTTCCTTTCTTGGTGAGGCAGGCCATGCTGTAACAACTGCTCTGCCCACATTCGTTTTAGATTCAGCCACTCTGATTGAAGCAGGAGTTGCTTCCACGGTAGATGCACATGGGCAAGGAAGTGCTATATCCTTTTTGAGGAGAACACTGTCCATAATGTCACTGACGACATTATTCACAACTGAATGAGAATGCTCCTTTAAAATCGCTTCATAAATCCGTAAAGTCTGAACCTGTTTGACATATTTGATTTGTGGAACAGTGTTGTTATGGTCACCCACCATTTTGTCACAGTAAGTCTCTGTTGGAAATGTGTTCTCACTTGAAGCTTGTTTATAAGAGGTAGCTGTGCTGTTACTTCCTGTTGCTGTTAAATGAAAATCCTTTGAGGGTTTCTTGGGAGTGGGCTCGACCCTACGGGAAACTTTCTTCATTTGTCCAGTGAGTGGTTTGTCAAGCACCTGACAGGTACAGTTCCCCTCTGAAAGCTGTGTTTGCCGTGGAGATTTAACTGCCGCAGATATTTTCAGCTTTAAAGACTTTGCACTTGTCTTTGGTCTTGTCTTGTCTGTGGAGGAAACCATGCAACTCATACCCCTCACTTTTTCTGGAAGCATGGTTTGCGACTTTGTACCTGACCATGCCAGAAGTGAATCATCAGGAATGGGTATCGGTGTTATATCTTTGGCAATACACCAGAACTGCTCAGGTGAGGGTGACCTCCCAACACTGGAAACCTCATTCAGATGAATCATCACATCATCAGCACATTCACTGGCTGCAAGATTCATTTCTGATTCTATGTGGACAACAGCTTGTTTAAATGTCTGAGAACCTCCACATCCACTTCCCTTTGTAACATTCATTCCAGTTTCCTTGTGAAAGACCACAAACTGCTTGACTTTATGCTGTACTTTGCCAAACATGTTAATGGAAGATGAGGTAATCTTCTCTTCACTGATCTCTGGCACTGCAACAAGGATATCAAGAACTGTGTCAACCATGCCTGCTGTGAGACTATCTGCTGTAACAATGTAGGGCAGTACAGCACACTTCCTTGTTGGTGCCATCCTCTCTGCTTTGCACTGACTTGGCTGTCTGGCTGTGTAACCCACAAGTGGGCATGTAACATGTTGTAGAAGGACTAGCAGTACAGCCTTCGAGGCCTTTGTCCTAAAGTCAGCGGTGAGCAGAAGGGGAGACACTTTTTTTAAAGAGCCGCATCCAAGAGCAAAGCTAACCTGGAGCTTGTTTTTTGGTGAGGCCAGGCATTTGATCTTATTCGCAACGGCGCGTAGCAGAACAGTGGTTGCTTCCGGATGCTCACTGTGGAGACAGGAGCTGTGAATGAGAGTCAAAACAGCAATCACCACTTTCTTTGTGATGCCTCTAGTCTTTGAATCCTTAAGCTCTTCTTCATCAGACAGGCCACTTGCTGACCATTTTCGTGCATCCAGTCTCTTTGTCAGCACCTTTAAAGTCTCCTCCTCTACCCGAAGAACTGGAACTTTCCAATCCGCACACGGGTCAGTAGAGAGGGCCCCAGTTGACAGAGAGCTTCGGAAAATCCTTTCCACAGCATTAATAAGGGCTTTTTTGACCTCCTGGCGAATTTGTCCACGTAATGTATGGACAAAAGGTGCATCTGAAGGCCTGCATGATTAGAATTGTAAAAAGTTGCAATTCTCTCTATTGTAAATCCGACATAAGTTGCATTTTTTACAAGGACGATTAAACATTTGCTTACCCATTAAATATGAAGTCTTGTGATTCAGCAGCATCAGGGGGGTCTTGAGGCAGCTTTGAATCCTCCAAGAACGTTGCATCATATTCCAATATTTGAACAACAACTGGTACAAACTTTTTAAATGTAGCTTTCCATAATTGTGAAATAATGCCTAAACATATTTCTATGAAGTCAAGCCTTGTCATCTGATTAAAAGAAACAATATTAGGAGAATCAATCCACACTCAACATAAAAGGAAAAAATTACACTTTCCTATGAATTCAGATATGATCATGGAAGAACTGATGAAAAATCTTACATCCTGCATTCTATCTGTCACAACAATCCACTCTCTGGAAGAATGAAAGACATCAAAGAACATTTTTATTTATCAATATCCTATGACAATTTATACAATGCACTTTTACTTTTAAGTAAAACTTTTATGATTAAGTAAATATATGGACATACTCATCACTTAATTTATCAATAACAGCAACAACGTCACAGTGAACAGAGCTGCTTCTATTGATCTTCACTCTTTTGTGCTGTTGACTGGCTGCAGGATGACCTTGGACAGGCCATCTTTCCGACATTTCCAAAAATCCTTTACATGAAACAGAAAGGGGAGTACAAAGACACACAAGAGAAAAACAAACGTTTTGTAAATAAATGAAGGTGTACTACTCTTATTGTCATTATTGTTGTTGTTATTAGGCTATTATCACTAATAATAATATTTTAAATAATATCTCGATTTGCCATGGAATGACCCACACTATTACCCTTAAATGCACATTTTGAATGTAACTTTAAAAATAACAGGCTGAATTTAGGCCCAGATAAAATGCATTTCACAATGTGGCCACATACAATTGCATGTAGCCATGTCAAGCTAACTTTGGCAACACTTGCGAGCTGATGTTGAATGCACCGTTTCCCCGAAGTAGCAGGTTGAAGATTCGTGTTTCTGCTGTGGCCTTTATTTACTGCCTGCCCGTTCTGCTTGATAGCGCATAGAATTTGTGCATATACGCTCGTTCGTAGGCTATAGTTAACATGGTATGTTTAGTAAATTGGGTCCTTACCTTTACTTTTGCAAACTGCGTTTGCCTTTGGGAAGGTTGTGTGGACACAATGACAAGATGAGACACGCCACATTCTATTTTACAGTATTCTACGCGTAATCAGTTGTTACGCAACAACGCTCTAAATTCGTAGACCGAACGTGGGTTTCTATCTATTTCTATAGAGTCAACGGTAAAATAGGCCTAAAAAATAATATTTAAATATTTAGCCTACATTTAGGCTGCATAATAACGAGAGGGTTTCCAGTTAATTAGCCTGTGATGTCCCTGATAATCCTGAGTCTGAGCAGTGGGTCGAACTGATGATGCAGGACAATCGATCATTTGTCAATAATCAAGTGCAGTTAAATGTATTCTGCAATACATTAGACACAGGCTAGGCTTCAATACAACATGAAGTATGTTGGTTACCATCACCCAAACCCTTGTACCAGATGTTTCGATCACATAGTGGGACACAGTACATCAGCTCATGACACATCAGCCTTTCAGTTTTATAATGCACTTTACGCTATTTTTCTACGTAAGCAACACTTCCGGCTGTAGCAACTGTAATTATACTGCGTTTAAATTGAATTACCTACCTTACAGAGGGAGAGAAATGCATAGGCGTACATGATAAGAATAAAACCACTGCGCTTTTCATAGAACATAAAGGTTTTCAGTGTGGTGGACGACAATCTGTACATGTAGGCCTACTGGCCATTGGTACTGACCAGTAGTTGTACTTTTAGATCTGCATTTACATTAGTTTTCCATGCAATAGAAGTCATTATTATTTTATTGCACTTTTAACTGCTTTTAAGAGCTTTGCCATAAAAGAATCACAAATCATGGTGGACATTAACTTGTGCAAAGTTTACAAAACTTGAATAAACTATTTTTTAATCAAATTAAAGGAAATTGTATCTTTAGCATTACTGAAATGCTCTGTTATTCGTAAAATAGGATATACAGTGACGTCTGTGAGTAGCTAAAACAGATACAAAGACCAGACACACTCACACTTGCTGCAAAGTTTATTGTGAGGGAAAATATATTTTTTTAAAAATGATTAAATATGATATCTATCACATAAAGTATAATTTTCCTCTGGGGTACTTGATGCTTCTTGACAGTGCCTGGAAAACAGATCTGAAGAGATTGGCAAGAGTGTTCTTTGCTCTGCCCTCCAAGAGAAAGTGCACAGAGTTTTTCTTTGTTTCATTGGATGAGGTGGTATGTCCTTGTCTACTTGTGTGTGAGAGGGTACACTTCAGGTTTCTATTTCAAACACAGATCAGGTGATGTACTATAGGCTAAATTATTTTGTCACCAGCTGAGGAGGAAATGTGAAAGTACTGAGACTTAGTGTTTGGTTTTGCTTTCTTTGTTTAGTGATCATTATGATTATTAAATAGTGTTTTTTTTTTCGGTCAGAATTTTGGGGTTGTATTACACTGATAGGATTTGTATGATAGGCCTATCCAAGTAATTACAATGGCATAGCTAAATGTACATGAAATTATTTTGGAAGCACAACACTGCAATGAGCTACACTGAGAAACTACTATAAAATGTTACACAGTGGTGTACAGGTGAGAATAATACTATGATATTGTGAGTGTGTGTGTGTGTGTGTGTGTGTGTGTGTACAATTAAGCAGTAATGGGAAGCAATGCCTCTGGTTGAGGGAAAGTTCATTATTTAATGTAAACCCTGATTGTAGTTGATGATGTACAACCTACAATTTATTTAGTTTGATAACTCTTTCAATTTAGCCCCACACTTTCATCCGATGTCTACGACATGAACAGTGGTCTGATTTGTTTTATTTTAAAACACTACAGTCTAGTTATTCAACTGATCTTTACAGTACAGATCTCTGCCCATCATAGCAATCTAAGAAATAAAAGGGTGAAATCCTACATCTTAATATGTGACAAATCTGTGCATTCTCTGCTTTGTAAAACAAGCCAACTTACTAAATGAGGAGTTACCTGGTATGCCCTTTTGCAGTTCTTGTTGGTTGCTTTAGCATTTGCCTCAAACAACACTGGGCTCACTGCATTTTTCTTGGATAAATGCTGACATCACAAACAGATTTACTTGACCTATTCTTCAAGACAGAACGTCCAATACTAATAATAGCCGCAGAATTAAGTGGCCAATTAAAAAATATAAATCTTTTTTTTCCCTTCTGTCATGTTTTTCCCCCTTCTATCAATAATTTAACTTTACCTTTTTGTTGATCTTCAGTTTCCTTATTTTGGGTTTGATGCATATTTTTACTTCAGTTTTGCTCTTTTGAACTTATTTACTGAATCAGTGTGCAAGCCAATAATCAATCCAAAGAACTGGTAGAGTGGGTGGCATCCTTGACAGCAGAATTGACCACAGACTTTAAGGCCTTTAGATCTGGTGCCAAGTCAGCTTAAGCATCCATCACCTGGTGGCTCGTTGAAGGCTCCAGGGTCTTTATCCCTTGAGGTCAGGCCAACTTCATTTTCAGCATCTACAACTGGTAACACTGTTTCCATCTCCTGGTTCACCACCAGGTCCCTCAGCAAATCCACAGTTTCATCCAGGGCATGAGAGGGATGCAAAATGTGTCTGGAGCAGCTCTCATGTACTGCCGTTGCCATGCAGGTATTTGAACTTGGGGTTCTGTGGGCAAAGTCATCTGGATCCCTCACTCTACCTGGGCAAAGTGTGTACAGCAGCTTATGCAGGGAACCTTTCACAGACTTCTCAACAAACATGTATGTCTCCTTAAGAGAAACATTATCGTCTGTGTTGTCATTTCCTTTACACACTTCCTTCTTGCTCTATGTACTCTACTCTTTTCTACATCTGTAGGCAGGCTTAATCTCTCGTTGGTCTTCTTTCTCAGCAGACAGACCAATTTACACGCAAGGTCATGAGAATGTCTCCACTTCCCCAACAGAGATGAACTGATCCAATCATTTCACAGCTTTGTCTACATCCATAATCTGTGCCATCTTCTGAAGTTTTGGCCGGGTATGGCTGACAAGCAGCACCATCAGGCATCACTTTTTTTTACCAAAGGACCCCTGCAGGATACCACTGCATCACATCCTGTACCAAGCCTAGTCCAATAATGGAAGACCCTCCATCCACTTCAGATGTACTGTACACAGACAACCTTTTGTGTAGACTGAAGAAATTCTTAATATTTCCTTGTTCTTTTAGAAACATAGATGGCACATCAGAAGTCTGCCCCTTTTCCATAAGATCTGCACAGATAGTCTTGGCTCTCAGAAATGGTGGTGTTTAACGCAGGAGTGTCAATGACTGTTATTATTACATTAGAGATCTATAGATAAGGAGAAGGATGAAGATGTTGTTGGGTGAGGAAAAGTGTTCCAAAGAAAGAGTGTTCCATTCTTTCATAAAGTGTCTCATTCATCAACTCATTCACTTTAGTCTGGAATTTCTCACTGGCGAGCCTCTTGACACTCTCTGATGACAGACTAAGTCCTCACACAAAGTCCTGAGAATGAGTTTGACATACTTTCCAGGTGAGATTGGATACTATCGACAAACTCATTAATCAAGATTTACTTTTTCCTCCTTCTTCATTGCCTCATGTATGCACAGAGTCAGCAGTTTCCTGAACACATCCTTCATACATGAACCTGTGTCATCTTCCTCATTCACTTTGTTATTGTGAACTTCATCAGGAGAAAGGTTCTTGTGACCTATGTGTTAGGATGCAGGAGTACTTTCTAACTCAGTGGTCAAATCAAGATGATCCAAGTTTTGCTTTGGTAATGGTGTGACAGATAAGAAAGGGTCCCCAGTTTGATTTTCAAGCTTTCTGTTTCTTTCACTCTTTGGTATCTGCCCCTGCACCATTGTGAAAAGAGCTTTCACTTTATCATGCACAGTTTGATAGAGATGAGAAGGAAGCATTCATGGTACCACCCCCTTGATGCATCTGTGTTTTCTGCAGGAGATGGATTGCAGATTGTGTAATACTAGAGACATGGTGTTCCATTGTTTGAGATAAATGACAGGTCTGGCTAGTTTGTCTTCAGAGATTGCAGCCGTCACAAGTTCTGGAGAAACAGTTCTGTCACTCTGCACTCTATCACTTACTGCATCACTTACCCGAGGCACAAGCGACTGTGAACAAGCAACTTCTTGTCGTCCCTGATCATGCTCTATAAACTGTAGATTATGCCCTCTTGTGTTCTGGGAACTAATTTTTGAGGATGTACATATGTCCTTCCCTTGCTTGATAATTGAGACTCTATCTTCTTCTGAACATTCTGGTAGATACGATGAACATAGACAGAAAATCACAGTTTCAAGGACCCGTGAGAGATCTTGTAGACGTCCACCATTATTTCCACAACATCTGCAGCAATAGAATCCACAAGGCCCAAGCATGCCTCCTCTCTGAAGTTATCCAACTCAGACAACACTTCAATCACCTTGCTGTGAGCCATGCTCTGCAATTCAGGACTTCATAGGTGAACAGACAACATCCACAACATTTGGACATGACAGTGATGGGCAACTTATTATGAAAGGGATTTTAAGTTTGAAAAGCTAAGCTCAGAAATACTGTTTTCTGCACTTTTTAAACTAAGTTAAATGAACTGAACGTGAACTAGTTCTCAGTGAAAATGCTGAACTGTCAACGTGAATTTATTCATTAGATTCTGTATGAACTGAGCTTTGACCTAGTTGATATGAAGTATGACCTTGCACAGCACGGGTGCAGGTAAAATATTCCTTTTGTAACTTTTTGTTTCACTGGGTGATCTGTCTATCCTGTCTATCCTCTCTCTTACCAATCTGTTGTGACTTCAACAAAATCTTGGTTAGAATGGTAGATGACATCCCATCCTGATGTGTCAGAGGATGGAATTCCCCATTTGTTTAGCTGCTTGAGGTATCGATACATAAAAGACTAATGACAAAACTTGTAATAGGTCTATGTGAAAATATGTCTCAGTATTATTGCACAATTTTAAGAAAGGTCTGGTTTTAAAAAAGAAATGTGTTTATCAAAAATCTCAACGCCTATGTAATACCAGGTTACTGGAGAGCAAAGTAGACTACAAATGCATTAAACTGCTCACTCACCTGTCAGCCTGTCGTTTTCTGGTTGGCTCATCCTTAATTATAGAGTGGTTGAACAACTATTCATAGTGCAAAACTGATCAAGATCAGATAATCTGGCTCTATCTTACAAATGCAGCAGTTGGTTGTTTTTTTTCTTGCTTCTATCCATATCTATACATTTATGATATAACCAGAACTGACGGTGAAAACGTCATGAATAATTGTCAGTTGCAACATCAGCAGTGTGAAATTCTTGCTGCAGAACACCTTTGAGTCAGAAGGCTAGGCCTACACAAAAATATTAATAGTCTGCTAATTAAACTCAAACGCTTGTAATTCAATTGAAATATGGGCTCGGAAAAATACAATGTTATTTAAAAACATGAATCCTAAAGGTACTTTTGCTATGGCCCAGTGAACTGCAAAAAATTGCTGTTCTCAGTTGCCTGATCTGATGCAGCAACTCAAGGATCAAGGATCAAGGGGTTTATTTGTCACATACATTGAAATACTAATGTAAGACATGTGCTGAAATTGCAGTACTGGACCAACAGGCCTGCTAAATGATGATTTGGGCTATGTACGAAAGACATGGTTTGAATAAATACATACAAAATAGGCTAGATGTCTGTTTGCCTGGTCCTCCTACTCTTTACCCTATTCGTCACTTGCATGCTCAGTGTCCTGTAGCCTATAGAGGTCACTGTTGACCTGCCCCTGGATCCAGTTCCAAGATTGCAGCGGGAGGCTGCTCATCCAGTTGGCTAAGACTTCACTGGGCCATGTGCTGATCACGAAATAATTGCCTCCGCTAAGGAGGTTATGTTTTCGCTGGCGTTTGCTTGTTTGTTTGTCTGAAAGCAACATAACTCCAAAAGTACTGCACGGATTTCTATGAAATTTCCGGTATTAGGACAGCA
The DNA here is from genome assembly GCA_015244755.2 of Tenualosa ilisha. Lineage (NCBI taxonomy): Eukaryota > Metazoa > Chordata > Actinopteri > Clupeiformes > Clupeidae > Tenualosa > Tenualosa ilisha. The sequence goes on along the minus strand of PYXC01001932.1, from coordinate 3,794,179 downwards.
CAATTGATTAAATTTTGGTGGTGATCTGTAACACCGTCTGGAATTTATACTGGGTCAGTGACGCTATATTCTCTTGGCGGAGACCAGTGTGCCTACAGCGTACTTCTAGTTTACGCTTGATTAAGATAGATATGAGCGTAAAATACATCACACAATAGTCTCCAGCTCATCATTTTAAAATTGCATAATTTGAACATCGAATAGTCATTTGCAGAATGCATTTTCATAAGATGCTGATAGGCCTACCATTATTTTTCTTCAACAGCTACAATAGACAGAAACATCGATTTTGACATTGAAATGTGATAGGTTTAACTTAAGCAATAACGGGGCTGTTAATAGCGCGGGGCTGTGTACTCTGGGTGTTTAAATTGCATAATTGGCATAATTAGGCATAGGCCTATTGCGAGAGCTCTTGACATATGTTTCTTCAAATCTGAACTGGGTCGCTGCGTTAGTTCAAGTCTTGCTGAAGCTGTGTTAAGAGGCCTACTGAAAAGACTACGAAATGGAAACCCAACCTCAGTAATAAAGCGTTCTAAGAAGTTTTATCCTGTTGTGATGACTCATTAGGCTCTACGTGTTGACATGTCCGCTCTCAGTCGCTTACAATATAACAAGCGATGCGCATGCGCCTACGGCTAATATGTCTATTCAGAGTCTTTCCATAGTTATGAGTGAATGCGTTTGCAGGTGAAAGACTACGCTACTTTGTCATAGTGTCCACGAACTTTATGAAAGTCGGCATTTTGTATTCTCCGTTTTTGCTAATAAGGAGACGTGTTTGACGGTATCGAATTCCGTTTTGGTGCCATTAGTTTGCTTACGCAGATATCTACAATCCATATACAACCTCGGTGCGTTACAATGACATTTACAGTTTTTAAAATAGACTAAAGGGGACAACCCCATTACATTTCCGCGCTTATAATGACTAAAATGAAATATTCCTGCGGCAAGGGGCAACCCATGGAACGCAAGGGAAGAGGGCAACATTTCTACTTTTTGGAAGTGGACGGGGATCAAATTGTTACAAAGGAAGCAGCAACATCCTGATTTTTCCTCTGGATTTATTTTTGTTTCGTCTGTCTGTATCCTACGCCATGGAGACAGTTGGAAAGTTCGAGTTTAACAGGAAAGACTTGATCGGACATGGTGCGTTCGCAGTTGTCTTTAGAGGAAGACATAAGAAGGTATGACCTGTTTTTGTTTACTTCATCTAGCGCAGACAAGTCAAATTTCAAACTGTTACCTGATGTAATAATTTGCACTAACCATCACGGTTAAACACAGTCTCAGTCTCATCAGTCTAGAATGCTGTAACCAGCCTGTACATGTCATCAGCGTTCATACGCAATGTCTTGACTTCACTTCGTCACCCAATTGTGGTTTGTTTTCTGTACAGAGGCATGATCTGGAGGTAGCCGTGAAGTGTATAAACAAAAAGAACTTGGCAAAATCACAGTCTCTTTTGGGAAAAGAGATCAAAATATTAAAGGTAGCCTATACTTCTAGTCCATAATGCAACCACTTACTCTGAAATACAATCCATCCGTAGGTGGCTACCATTCATGTTAATGTCATGTTCGTTATTTTTTCTTTAAGGAGCTGAAACATGAGAACATCGTAGGTCTTCTTGACTTTCAGGTAAGCTTGGTCAAGATCATCTAAAATCATTCCCGGTTTTGTAATAGCAAATGAATGTGGGTTGGAAACAGTCATTACCTTTTCATAAAGATGCTATTATAATGATAACCAAATTGTGAACAGACATGACAAGGAAGTTTGTTTGGGACTGCCGTTGATCCCAAACAACTGCACGCCTCAGTGTTGATGTTCCTTGCACTAACGCGTTCTCTTATTGGGTGTACAAAAAAGTCCCTCCCTGTGTCTCTGGGTAGCCCTGTGACTTCTAGCGAATTCACTGATAGGCCAATATCCCATATACTTTGCCATGCTGGTCACAACATAGAATATTGTCAAGATACATTTAGGATAAAGACGTGTTAAAATGATTAAAGCTCTTGTTTGACCTATGAGCTTTGAATTGACCTATGAAAACAGTTAGTATGGTTATTTGAGTTGATTATCATGAGTTTAATATGAAAGTAAAGCAAATAAGACACAAATGATCAAGTTACTTAAACAGCAATACACATGGAACAATCAGTAGAGCAAACATATAAGTTAATGTCAATAAGTATAGACCTACAACTAATATTTGGCTCAAGGCAGTTGCGTGTTGCTGAATTTACGTATGTTAAGGAGATCTTATTTCTGATCCATAGTGTTTGAGTGGAAGCAACTGCAAATTACAGTTCTGTTGTTGTTTTTGAAGCAGGCTAGTGTTCTTTTTAAAAAAAAAACTCCAGATGGTAACTGAGGTTGCACTCTGTCTCCTCCATTAGCTGCTTCAGACAAGAGGTAGTAGAGAACAAGAGAACAGGAGAAGATTTGACAAGCTAAAGCACTAAAGACTATAGGGGGATGCCGGAATAACTGAAACTGATATCAGTCCTGCTCAGATTCGAGGCTTTCATGTTGTGGTGCAACAGTCAACTTATAGTGTGAACATGCATGCATGTTGTAAATCCCCTGCAAATAGCCTTAGCCAATTTGAGACATGCACTCAGGTCCTGTGTTGACTGTCAGATGGCAGGCTGTGATGTGGGGCCCAACTGAAACCCTAACCAGACAGCCAGGGGTCATTTGATCCGCTTGGTCACACAATATGTAACAGGTGGCTGGCTGCTGCCATGCCACTAGCCAAACAATGGGCAAAGAAAATGAGGCCGCCTATGCTTAGTCAGCAGAAGTCCACCTCCCCCGCGCCCCTCTGTGGGAACATGCGGGTGGCCAGCCTGGACAAGAGCTGCCACATGGCCTTTCGTTTGTGCCTCCTCACATCTCACAACTTTTCAGTCATTAGTGATCACTGTTATTAGAAGTGGTGTTGATGGCAAGGGAACAGTGCTAAACACCCTTTCACACACACACACACACACAAAGATTTTTATTTATTGTCTTTAATTGTCTATTGCATTACAGTGTTTACATGGCTGCAAGTAGATCGTAGTTAAGGTGTTTACTGTGCTGGATGTTGTTTGAGAGAGGGATTGAAATGTCAAAGAGAATGACGGCCTCTTGAGTGGAGATAAACACCACATCATTTGCACTAGGGGTCTTGGGAAATCATTTAGGCCTCTTTTCACCCTTGTGCAAGATATGTCCATCTACAAGACGAGAGGCTGCATAATTGTGGTACAGAGGCCACAATAACACTCTCCTATTCTGCATGTCAGCTTACTCACTTTGATGGGAAACAAGACTTCAAGTCAACAGAGGTTTTGTTTTTGTGTTCCACCACTACTGTGGATGCCAGCAAATAACTGTGACTAATACCTCAGTTCTAGCCCAGTGGTGTTTAAATCCAGTTGCCTCAGCCTTAGGCTGTGGCTTTTTGGACTCTAGTGGCGTTCGACAGCAAAAACAGACACAACAACAAACAAGGTGAGCCACAGAGACAGACCGGTCACAGGCCCCCGCATTCCCCCCTCGCCCCCAACTTCTGTGGCCGAGTTTGTACAGTAGCAGTGCATGGTCACCAGCGGGGCACCGCTGGCCTGGGCCAGCCGAGTGGAAACTATCCCAAGCGAGCTCCATGGAATCAGGCCAGATGAGAAAGGACCGGCCTTGTTAAGCGATGACCCCAATGTCAGCAGTTGTGTAACATTTGGGACAAAGTCAGTCACAGCACCCTTACTCCACCCACCCCCCTATCCCGTCTCATGTTTGGTGCTGTGACATGACGCGTGGCTCGATTCATTGAATTATATTTAGCGGTTAGCGTGTGTAGAATCAATGTGGCATTCAGGAGATGCACAACACCTTTGCTGTCAGATGTATTTCATGGAGTGATGAGGGAGGTTTCTTTATGTGACTCAAACACGTGACATTGCTATTTATTGGCATGGTAGGGAAAACTAGACCACAAAGAGGAGATAATCTGCAGTCTATAACAGAAAATGAAATCCTAAAACTGTAATTACTTGCAAGTTACTATGGTAGAACTGTGTTGTAGTCAGTTCATATCATAGACTGAAATGCTAGTTTTCTTCAGCTTAAAGTATCATAAATTAGGTTATGCTGTCATAGCAGGCCATGCAGTAAAATAATGGGTGTCAGGAAGTAGATTCAGAGCTGAAACTGAGCTGTGTGTTTCAAAACACATATTTGCCATAGTTTTGCCAATGTGGTGGATCAGTGGTCATGTCACTGACTGACAATAGGTTGAACTGGCTTTGAGTCACAAACCCCATGTTGCAAGAGATGAAATTTTAGCTATTAGGAATATTTTGCCATTTTTTATTGACAGGTTATAACAATAATAAAGATGTAACTTTGACACAATTGATTATTGACTACTTGACCAGTTGACAATTGCGATTTGTTTTGTTTCTCCAACAGGAGATTTCGGGCTGTGTCTATCTTGTCATGGAGGTAAGTTTACTCTGGGAATTCTTGTTACACCATTACAGAGCCATGATTGTTTTGATTCATTTGTTTTTAGATGATCTTCTTACTTGACCATCTCTTGTTTCTGTTTTTCATTCTCAGTACTGCAATGGAGGTGACCTAGCAGAGTATCTACAGTGTAAGTGCATCCAATTCATGACATCTGCATGAATACAATTCTGTCACAGGCATCTGTTTCTGTTATCACTGCCATGATAAGTGTAGCTTACATAACAAATTGTGTAAGTACAAAGCAGTGTGATCGACATTAGCTTAATTTCCTGTCTGTTAAAGTGGCTAAATTGGCACCTGAGAACTAAAAAAACACCAAAGATGGGCAGAGATACAGTAAAGTGGGTAAAGTTTTTTTGTGAATGTTTATTAGGACAGCACGTTCTGACACTCAGCCTTGGGTCTGTTTCTGAAAGAGCTTTTCAGCGGAAGTAAACAAATCACACCATTGCGCAATTTTGTGTGGAAACACCTCAGAGCTGCCAGGGGTGCTTTTATAAAATGAGTAGCTGTGACATTTCAGAAGTAATTCTGGATGAAAGAGCTTAATGAGTGGGCTGGCATTTGACTTGCGTCAGAGAAAGAAAAAACATCCTGTACTGGTCTTAATGGCTAAAAGGGGTTGTAAATTGAGGACCCTTTTTACAAACCTTGTAACTGAATATAATCTCTATTTCTGCATTTCTTAAAACTCCGAGTGCCATCTATTCTCAAAGGTTTTTGTTCTTGCCTATTTTTGTGCCTCTCAGAATAACACACACACATGCAAAGTCTCTCTCACACAGATGGATCTTAAAATACCTGTGTAAACGCCCACACTTTCTGTTGGGAAATAATATGTATGGGGTGATAGCTTGTAAGGCTCAGTCCAGCACCCCCTTCCCTTCCAAATTTGCAGCACTTGCGTGGACGAGGGCTATTTTAAGGTGCTTAGCCGTTGCCACTGACCTAATTTTGCTGTCATGCCAGAGGCTTCTGAGGTTGTTTTCTCAGGGCAGCACGTTGGCACTGCCAGCGGACGCAGCTCTATTGGCACGGGCGAGCCAGCACACACACGCGCCAACCCCCAGCTCAGGTGGCAGCATGAACTCACCCACCTGTCAATAACTTATCTCGGTCGCCACGGTGGAAAAACACAGGGTGTATAAATACCCAGTTAGAGGGAGGAGGAGGAAAGGAGAGAGTGTTTGTGTGTGTGTGTGTGTGGGGGGGGGGGGTGGGGGGGGGGGTAGCCATCTGTGTGTTGTGGTGATTTTAGTCACACCTTGTCATTGCCCACAGCTAGGGCAGAATTGTTCTCCCTGGAGATTTGGGGCTTTTGTTATTCATTAACACGTTTTTCTCAAACAGCACATCTGATTTTCTTAGCTGTCGATGGGTCTTTATTTCCTAAGCTGTATGAACTTCATCCAAAAGTTCAGAGTGATGCCGTTTGAGCTGTAAAACATCAGAAACCTATTACACCTTCACTACAGTTCACATTTAAGTGACTGTTGAGAAGGCTAACATATTTTGGTGCATCAATAGATATGTTACATTGTAATGTAATATTTTCAAATAAGTATTGTACTAAATTAGCTAAATTATTGATTTTTTTAAGGTGTTGTCTTGTGCATGGGTGGAGGAATGGGACCAGCTGGTCATTATCACACCTCAACTAGGGCAGAATTGTTCTTCCTGGAAATTTTTGACTTTTGTTATTCATTAACACGTTTTCCTCAAACAACAGATCTGATTTCCTAGCTGTCGATGGATTTTATTTTCAAAGCTCTTTAAACTTCATACAAGAGTTCAGAGTGATGCCGTTTGAGCTGTAAAACATCAGAAACCTATTGCATCTTCACCACAGTTCTCATTTAAGTGACTGTTGAGAAGGCTAACATATTGCTAGCTAGGCCTACATCAATAGATATGTTACATTGATAAATAAATATTTTTGAATTAGCATTAATTAAATGTCAGTATTAATTGACCTAAATTAGCTAAATTATTGTTTTTTTTAGGGTTTTGGCTAGTGGATGAGTGGAGGGGGGAGCCAGCTGGTCCTTGCTAGAATAAATTCCTTAAAGGCTGCACACAACCACATTTTGTATTACATGTAGGTCGCTGATCTCCCTGTCCAGAGTAATATTGTGACTAGTTAGCTGAACATTATCCCAGAATAGTTGTGAAGCTGAAGTTAGTCTCATTAAGTGGCCTCAGGTTGCCATGGTGATAAAGCAGACCACTCACTCCTATGACTTTAGCTTGGGTTGTTGATGATCCATTTTGTGATCACTTAAGATTCCAAGCTGCTTATTTGTTGGTTCTGTGGTCAGTATGTGTGTCTGCCTGTGGCTATTGGGAATCAATAGGATGAGGAATATTTGATAAGTATGGAAATAATTTTAGGAAGTTAAGTTTGGAATTGATCATTTGAAATATTTTTTTATATGTTACCAATACTGCTAATTTGTTCTTCAGTGTTATTGAAATACAGAACTTTCCCAAAAAAGGAAGAGAAATGACCTATTGTTGTAAGTATCTATTATTAAAATGACCTGTGGCTTCTATTCCTTCCTTCTCTTCCTCTTCTCTTTCTTCCACTCTCTTCCTCCTCCTCCTCTCTATGTCTTTTTGTCGGCCTCTCTCCCCTCCGTAGCAAAGGGCTCCCTGCGAGAGGACACCATTCGGCTGTTCCTGCAGCAGATTGCTGGGGCAATGAGTGTTCTCCGGAGCAAAGGCATCATCCACCGAGACCTGAAACCACAGAACATCCTGTTGGCCTACAACACTAGCCGCAGGGCCAGCCCGAACAACATCTGCATCAAGATAGGTATGACTGTCTGTGTGTGTCTGTGTGTCTGTGTCTGTGTGTGTGTGTGTGTGTGTACAAGTGTGTGTGTTCGTTGTACACGTGCAGCCTACAACAGTGTGCATGCGTGAGTGAGTGGGCGTGCATGTGAAGGAAAGAGAATGAATGTTTCCATTTGAGTCTAGTCAAGTGTGGCTGAGTAAGAGAGGGAGAGAGCATGGGTGAGGAGTCAGTGATTGCATGGGGTTGGTGGGTGCACTGTTTGTTTACATGAGCTCCCTCTGTGTACACTGTGTCTAGTATGGCACAGCTGCATTAAAAGAATAGTTGGCCCAGCCTGGACTCTGTGAGGTAGATTACTGGAAATCTGTGGGAATGACCAAAGTCAAAGCTAAACAGGGGTGTTACTGGGCTTTGTTGTCTTGCAGTAGTTCTGATTGCCTGTCTTTTTTATGGTCTTGTTGCAGCTGACTTTGGCTTTGCCAGATACCTCCAGGGTAACACCATGGCTGCCACTCTTTGCGGCTCTCCTATGTATATGGTAAGAGTCAGTTTACTGGCAACACCACACATTTTCCTTAGTAAAGTTACAGTTAAGCACTAAAACATCTTTTTTTTGCTTGAGGGACTCTGGCGTGTGTCAAATAGCATCACTATGTGTAGCTAATTTATATTTTACTGCTCTTTAAGAATAGGGTGGCCTTTCCAGCTTCCTGTCCATAATAAACAGGCCATCGTCATGACAACATGCCTCAAAAGCCTCTCTGAGCTTGTGGTGGCTAAAGTGTAGCTAAACTGCAAAGGGCTCAATCATGTTTTTAATGATTTTAATCTTCAGAGATTACTCAGTCTCCAGCACAGGATAGGGTATTACTTTATAGAGATGTAGCTCACATCATGATCAAGTCTACATAACTTCCTTTACCCCCATAGACTATCGGCTAAATCTAGCACGGCCAACACCTCGCACAGGTCAATCCAGGCTATTCTCATCTGTTGTTCCACACTGGTGGAATGACCTTCCAAGTGCTACCAGAGCATCAGATACTCCCTCCACCTTCAAGAAATTCTTGAAGACCCAGCTCTTCCAAGAATATCTCCTGGCTTAAAATTCCTGACTACCAGGAACTTAAATGCACCTCTCTCCCTCCCATCCTCCCTGCTGAATGCCTAAATGTCTAAGTGTAAATGTAAACCTTCTCTTTCTCTCTCTCTCTCTCTCTCTCTGTGTGTGTGTGTGTGCGCACGTGTGTAGGCTCCAGAAGTGATCATGTCTCAGAACTATGATGCTAAAGCTGACCTCTGGAGTGTGGGCACTATTGTCTATCAGTGCTTAACTGGCAAAGCACCCTTCCAGGTACGCAGAACACATCAGAACATGTACACTGCCACTCTGCTGTACACAAACACGTAAATATATATGTTACAGTACCTACACACACACACACACACACACATAGAGAGAGAGAGACTTTTACACACTCTCTCTGGGTGGTGGTAGTGTAGTGGTTAAGGAACCTGGCTAACGTGCAAGTAGCCTGAAAAGTTGTAGGTTCAAATCCCAGTTGCCACCATTGTGCCCTTGAGCAAGGCACTTAACCCTAAGTTGCTCTAGGGGAGACTGGCCCTGAACAATCGATAGTTGCCAAAATGTAAGTCGCTTTGGATAAAAGCGTCTGCTAAATGCATAAATATAATATATGAAATATACTCTCATTTTTATAGCAATTTGCACCGATTTTTCCCACACATTGTGACCATCATACTCACATTCCTGCCTTTTTCTGTACCTCTCCAAATGAGGCACTTGTAAACACAAGAGTGGCTAACAGTGTGTTTGTGTCAATCACCTTGTGATTATTACAGTAATCTCTCTGTGAGAGGTCAAAGTTCTCTTGTGAGATTGTTCGTTTCCCAATCATCCCTGTACCACGGCACAGCTGTAGTGAACGCTTTACTGCACCTTATTCTGGGTCAACAATAATCTCTGACCTACTGGTCTGGAAGCTAAGGGGGAAACTGCTTTCCATGGAAAAAAAACAAAACGCTGTTGCATAACAGTAAAAATAAAAAGTAAAACAGTAAAAAGTAAAACTGAGCAAATAGTGCAAAGTCTCTGGGCAGTTTCGCTGGTCACCTCATCCTCCTGTCAGGGGGATTGTGGCTTGTTTGAAAAGATGACTGACTGGCAAAGGAGAAAGGCCGAGGAGTCAGCAAAAATTTGCTTTTGCAAGTGATTCCCAAGGCTTTGGTAAACAGCACGTGCACAGTATGTGCTTGAACTGAGTACACAGCTGCTTCTGTGTGTGTGTGCTGTGAGAGATGAAGTGACACAGCAGTGAAGAGTGGCTCATTTTACACAACCTGGGAGAGTGTGTGTGTGGATATGTGGATATGTGCTTGCTTAAGTGAAAGTGTGAAAGTGAGTTGGGGGCGGGGAGGGGGGGTAAGTACACTGAGCATAGTACAAAAACTGTGTATATGATTGTGGCCTGTGTCTGTGTGCGTATGTGTGTGTGTGTGTGTGTGTGATGAATGACGTTGCTGAGGTGTATGATGGGCTGGACAGCGTGTCAATGGGGTCAGATCAGATTTGGTGGACATTAGCCAGGCTCAGTATCACATTTTGCTACAGCACTACATCAGATACCTATCCAAAGGCTGAGGTTTTCTCCACCGTAGAACTTGACGCACCAATCGGTGAACAGAGAGATTCTGTATCTTCAGTGGAAGGGCTGAAAGTCATGACCAAACGGTTGTGAATGGTTGAAGGCATGCCTAGGATATGCAACAAAGTGGAATGTTCACACAGTTGCTTCCGCTCAATTTTTTTAATGATCACCACGTTAAAAATAGTTGAATTGGAGCAAGTGTGCGGACATTCTATTGTCCAGCACCTGACTTTGGATGTGTGCTTCACTGAATCCTCTTTCTATGCCAAGGGCAAGCCCAATAGTTTTAAAGTGCATAGAAAGTATCTGCCCACCAGGAAGCTAACGTATGCCTATTAAGAGGTTCCAGACTCTTTGCACAAAGTGAAACGGCGTGAGTCTGGTTCACAGGGCTATGTGGACATGGCAGGGATGGGTAAGAGCTGGTGGTGGACATGGTAATCACATGACTGCTCAGTGCCAAAGGTCCAGATGGCTGCAGGATCACTGCCATGATGAAGGTCAATGGTGGCATGCCAAAAATGTACCCATTTTGAGTCAATATTATTGTCAGCAGTGCTGTGTCAACACAGGCATTTGCCTGACAGAGAGACTTATGAACCCATGTCATGCTGGTGTCTTTTATCTGGTTCACAGTTCATCTGGGCTGCTTTCAGGATGCACAGGGCCTCTAGTTTTGGTCCTGGTGGAGAGTTAGTAAACATTGTGATGGCTTCAGTTTTGGTAGTGAAGCATTATGCATAAAACCTTCAACTGCGTTAAATTTGCTGTTAAAATGGTGGGATTATTATCCTGCATCCTACGTACAGTTTGTTGATAGGCATATGTCATTGTGTAGTACTGCTAACAACAATATTTTAGAAAGAAGGATGGTTTATTCTGAGGTTTATCTACAACCAATGTAATTTAGTGCCTTCTGCTAGCTCTAGCCTGGATAATGTGTGTGTGTGTGTGTGTGTGTGTGTGTGTGTGTGTGTGTGTGTGTGTGTGCATGTGTGTATGTGTAATGGTGTCCATTGTTGCTGAAAGACTAGATCCAGAGGCTTTTTTCGGTCAGTTTTTAATAGAAAACACACAGTTTGTGTGTGTGTGTGTGTGTGTGTGTGTGTGTGTGTCCCTGTGTGACCAGTGACTTAGCACTCTCTTCAGGCTTGTGTCCAGCTTATGCTAGTTAGGCAGAGTGCCAACAAACCCATTAAGCAGACCAGGCCTCCTTCCATGCCTATGGGTCCATGGGACGAGTGAAGACATGGAGTTGTATGAGCCTCAGGCGAGACCTGTCACTGCTGTTTTTTACCTTTGATGTATACGTTATACATCGCTTCTTAAACATGATCCGTATGCCACATGAGACACCAGGAAAGCATAGCAGACAGAAAAGTTGGAAAGCAAGAGAGATGGACAGAGAGAGAGAGTGAGAGAGAGAAAGAGATAAGGCTTGTAAAAAAAGTTGCGTTGCCAGATCAGTTCGCTGAGTCCACTGAGTCCAATTGAAAGTTGATTCATGGAAACAGAATTCATATTAATGTCAAATAAAGTTAAAATCTTTCATTTAAGAAAGTTTTTGGTGGATGTGTCACAAATGAACTGAAAAGTTGTGCGTCACAGCAGGCAGCACCATAACTGTGATTATCCACAGGAACTTGGCTTTACTCATGTGATTTCCACATGTCAAAAAAGGAGCCTGGTTTTGTCAGGTTTATCCAGCAGCCACTGGAATAGTAAATGGGACACCTGGCACATAAAACAAGCTTTTTTTGGTTTCCATCACAAACTGATATGAAATGCTTGTAGTCATGGGAATACTCGCCCATTAAAATGTGAAAACTGTTGAAAAAAGATGCAGTAATAACTCAGAGATGGGAATCAATTCAGGAATTCAAATCTGTGTAGACCCCTGAGAGATTTGTTTTTCAAGCATTTAGTATAACTTATCCTATCCTTACTGTGTGTGTGTGTGTCACCCCACAGGCTAGCAGTCCACAGGAGCTCCGCCTTTTCTATGAAAGGAACCGGAACCTGACCCCCAGGTGAGTGACCAGAGGAGGATTCTGGGTAATTGGAATAAACAGAACCTATAAATGTGATGTGTCACAATATCATTCCTGCAACGCAACACTCACATGCACAGTGTGTCCCCATCTTTAGCCTCAGTCTCTTACGCAAACACACACACACACACGCACACACACACACTCACGTTGCAGTCTGATTGTGAAATAGCTGCATAGCTAATAATGCTGAGGAAGTGCCTTGCTGCTTCAGAGCATTTGATCCTCCACTACTTTCACAGGTGGACAGCACTTAAACGTATTTTGAAAGCCTGTATGCAATATCTATCTGTCTATCTATCTATCTATCTATCTATCTATCTATCTATCTATCTATCTATCTATCACAATCTATCTATCTATCTATCTATCTATCTATCTATCTATCTATCTATCTATCTATCTATCTGTCTGTCTGTCTGTCTGTCTGTCTGTTTGTCTGTCTGTCTGTCTGTCTGTCTGTGAAATATGCAGTATGTGTGTAGAATGAACGGAGTTGACAGGAGTTAATAGCAGATAGTGACATCCATGAATGAAGGGATGTCTGTATTTTCATGTCCTTTCTTCTCTCTCAGATGGTGCCAGTCATGTTTGTTTTTATAAGCTGCCTCTCTGTTTCTGTGCTGTCTATTAATAACCTGCCTGCAGAGACTTGATCCAGCACTGCTTCTAAAGTGACCCATATAACACAAGCATTCCAGACAGACGAAGACACAAACACATACACGTGCACACACACACACACACAAACAAACACACAAAGGGTAAAGTGTCTGTGTTTAGACCATACACTCGGGAGTCTGTTCAGTCATAATAGAGGGCACATATGACACACTGACACATGACTTTTTTTGTGTGTTTGTGTGTGCGTGCATGTATATGTGTGTGTGTGTATGTGTGTAAATAATAACAGTCAATTTTTATTTCCTGAATAAAATCTTACACAACAGCATCCCCCGGGAGACGTCTGGTCCACTGAGACAGCTGTTACTGGGGCTTCTGCAGAGAAACCATAAGGACCGCATGGACTTCGGTCAGTATAAATCAAATAATGCACACTGTTATTCACAGCTGCAATGCACCAGCCAAGGCATGCGCATGCTTGTGGTCAGACAGCTCAGTGGAAGGTGCGCTTGTCCTTTAAAGTGACAGTTGTTTGTTGTTTCACAGACGAGTTTTTCCATCACCCCTTTCTAGAAGCTGGCTCCTCGTTGAAGAAATGTGAGTATGCTGGTAGTGGCTTAGGTCAGGGCTGAGATGGAGAATATCTCTCTTCTAAGACCTCTAACAAAGCAATATTGCAGCAATATTATTGGATGACTCTCATATTTTCTACTTCCTGTGTGTGTGCGTGTGTGTGTGTGCGTGTGTGTGTGTGTGCGTGTGTGTGTGTGTCACAGCATTACCAGTACCCATGCCATCCCACCCAAGTACTGGCTCTGGGAGCTCCTGCAGCAGTTCCTCCACTCCACAGGTAACACCAACTCAGCTACACACACACACACACACACACACACAGATATGCACTCTGCACACACTCATATGCTGCAGACACGTGCACACACACACACACACACACACACACACACACACACACACACACACACACACACACAGACATGCACTCTGCATACACTCATACGCTGCAGACACGTGCACACACACACACACACACACACACACACACACACACACACACACACACACAGACATGCACTCTGCACACACTCATACGCTGCAGATGTGTACACACACACCCACACACCAGCACAGACTTACGTCTGCATCTATTTTGGCACAGATCCTAAAAAGTATGCCATCTCTCTCACAAGTTCACATTTGACTGAAAGCACATGATGCATGTAAAGTCACAGAGACATTTTTTCATGCATATACCACGAGTAGACACAGCAGGTTTAGTAGGCATGCACAGGTTTATTTATGATCTCAAGAAAAGTACAGACGCTGACTCAGTGTTGATTTCAGTATGAGCTTGATGGTACGTGCACTCAGTAGCCAATTTCCCATTTACTGAGATTAGTAGTAGTAGATTAGTGTTGTTTTATACGTGTGTGTTTGTGGTTGTCTGTCTTTCCAGTCGGACGCAGAGACCCTGAGGCCCCTTCCCCTCCCCA
>PYXC01001932.1:3735000-3777500 GCA_015244755.2 Tenualosa ilisha | reverse complement strand
GTCTATCAGTTAGTCTGTGTGAAGGAACGGAACACAGTGGGTGCATTGTTTAAGAAGACACTTCTGCACCTCTCTCTCTCTCTCTCTCTCTCTTTCTATTCTCTTTCTCTCTCACATACTTTCATCTATCTCCCTCTGTCTCTCCATTCACAGGCCTGCTGAGTTGTGTGGCAGTAGCTACAGCCAGTCTGTGCCCATCCCGGTACCCACTCAGATTCACAACTACCAGCGCATGGAGCAGAACCTGCACAGTCCTTCCAGGTAAGATAACTGCTTTTCACTTGTAGGAAATAAAGAACTTAATATATACATGAATAAATAAACAAATAGATCAAAGGAAATAAATAAATAAATGTGTTCCCTTCACCTTTGCACTTTTCTTGTTTCCTTATTCCCTCACACCTCGCTTATGTTACCTTTGCCACCTTTACACATTCTCATTGCAGAACTACATTACCCATACATCACTGCTGTGGCAAAGCAGGAAGTATCTCGCCTGTGACCCCAGGGGGACCAGCTGTACCCATACACAGGAAGCTGTCAGTTGGGGGCTGTAAACCTAACCAGCCCTCACCACTGGGTAAATGACATGTTAATGCTCACAGAGATGCATTACGTACACATACTCAGAATAGGACGCCCCCTTCCCGCCAAGTGCCTGCAAGGAGATATTTTGTATGGGTGCGGTCAGTTATTGCTGCAGTCAGGCTGACAAAGTGTGTTTGTATTTGTAGCTGTGTGTGTAAGGGTCTTGCAAAGGATGTTTGTATTTGTAACTGTATAGGGTCTTACCAAGTCTGCTTCTGCCTAGAGGGTCTTTAAAAGTGTCCTCATATCTATCTTTCTCTGAACTGTTTTTATCTGTGCGGTTTTAAATAGAGTGTTTGTATCTGTGTAAGGGTCTTTCAAAGTTTGTTCATATGTGTATCTGAATGGGGTCTTACCAGGTGTGCTTATATCTGTAGGGTCTTTCAAAGTGTGTTTATATGTGCATTTGGATAGGGTCTAATGGACTGGAGGCTGTAGCATATTCTCATGTGTTTTGTGTCATTCCTCCACAGTTGGCGCCATCCCTGAGATACCTGATCAGTCCTCTCCGCAGGGTACTAGGACTGGCATGCAGCGAGTAGGTAAGTGAGAGGGCAAGCCTGCTTTGCTAAGCTCAATATAGGAACAGCTCATCTCATCTGGGATATTTATGTGGTACAGCTAATATTAGCTGTGAAGTTTAATTTCAGATTGGCTGGTTTTCAGTTTTGCCTAGACTGTTTAAAATACAAAGACTTTTATGGGATCTTTTCTTCTTTTCCAATCAATTTTACTTTCTTTTTTCCCCACATTTTTTGGGGGGGCAAATCTAAGATTTTCAGTCGAAAATATTCCTTTACATTTCCTCTATTCTTTTATAGCATTATACCATTATAAAGTCTAATCTATATATCTGTGTTTTGGTTAAAATAACCAAATAATAATTTATAAAACATTTGTACTCTATTTTTTTTTACTCTTCCCTTTTTTCTCCTGATCCTGGATCAGACCTGAGCCCTCAGTACAAGCTTCATACCCAGGTGCCTGTCCAGTGCCTCACAGACCTGGGAGCAGATGTCCCTCTGAGCCATAGGAAGAGGACCCATAGGCTGAGCCCTGACCCCACTGTGCCTAAAGTGAGTCTCTTGCCTCTGAATAAGAATATAAAATAGTAAGCAAAAGAAGAGATCTATCAAGCATAGAATCTGAGGAAACCAGAGTTTTTAAGCTAAATTGTCTGTTTACAGCACACATGTGTCACTTTACACGTTACTAAACAAGAAGTAAATGAAAACAGCATCACATTATGATGTAATGAAAAAAATTGACTGTGGAACAGAGTTGCATTCAAATGCATAGCCTTCCCTTCTGTATTAAGCTCATAGCTGAAGAAATTGTGAAAATCAGTGTGTTAAACTTCCTTGATAGTCAGGAAATTACAGTTAGTTTTTATTCATATAGAACTTGTTCATGCACAGGCAGGGTGCAACATGAAGTGCTAGCACACAGACGTAATGATCAGGACATAACTGCGTGAACTGTATTTGGGTGCACAACCATAGTTGACGACTGTAAGTCTAAATATAACTGTTAGAGACTGTAGCTTTGAGAAGACTGTAACTGTATGTGTGTCATGTCTTCATGCCCCCTCCACTGTGTGTCCCAGTATGACCCCTGCAGACGACCCAGTTCCCAGAACCTGGGCTCTGCTCTCCTGGGCCCCCGTGTCCGCACCGTACCCAACCTAAAGGACCTGGAGGGTGGCCATGGCACCATGCCCACTCACACCAGGCATGCTGTAGACACGAGAAGAGAGTGTGTGAAGAGGTAGAGTGCACACACACACACACACACACACACACACTAGCGTGCACACTCACACATACACGCATATGCACTCACACACACACACAAACACACACATGCATGCTCCCGTACAGAATTTCCAACATAGCCCAGTGTAAATCAAGTGGTGACCTCGCAATGTGAGATTTTGCGATTTACATGCAAGCACTTTTCCCGGAAGGTCATTAATTTCTTGTGGATATCAAAAAAAAAAAAAAACTATGAGCTTTCCCAGCCTCCCTTCACATAACAGAGTTGTCTGTTTACACTGTTGACAGAGGGAAACAACTGAGCTTTTGTGCTGCAACATTCAAAAATCTTAAATATGTATCTTAGGTGTACAGGGAATTCAGTGCAAACTAGAAAAGCACTCAGAGAGCACAGACCTCTGCCAAGGTAAAATAGAGTCTCTGACCCAATACAAATTCCTGACGGTGTTCCGGGTCACCAACAAAATTTAATCATCTGTTTTCTTAGCCTAATACCCACGTTGTCTGAAAAATTTCATCCAAATCCGTCCAGTACTTTCCGAGTTATCTTGCTCACAGACAAACACACAGACAAACATTAGTGAAAAATAACTACTTACTAAATTAACCAAGAAGAATGACAAAGAATACAATAGTATTGCAATATGTATGTACATGTATAAGTTCCCAGTCATTCCTACTCTTAGTATTCTAATGTGTTGATTGAATGAGACTGAGGATGTTTTGCTGATGCTGTGCTTGAACAGATCAATGAGCACAGGCCGTCTGTCCGACATGTTGCTGAAGGCTGTGTTTGGAGCGCAGCTTGACCGGGGCAGTACAGACAGCCTCAATTTGGAGAGACCCATGGACACAGGTACACACATACACACACACACACACACAACACACACACACACACACACACACACACACAAACACAAACACACACACACACGTTCACAGGCACATACATTCCTAATTGGACACCCTTTGCACACATAGTAAAAGTAAGTAGGGCAGAGTGAGCAGATACGTAGCCTTCAGGTTGTTCCACATTCTAGTTCACACATAAACAAGTTGTTGCAGCCTATCCAGACACATACTGGAACAGATAAGCTGACTGACACACATTCATAGTACAAAGACCCTTTACATGTCAGTGAGACCTCATCGCTTTTGTGGGGTGGGGCAGTATGTTTTCCTCAATTTCTTCAATTAGCTTTTGATCCAGTAAATGTAAAGTTTTGCAATTCTGCTGAAGAGTGGAGACTGTGAAATCCTGGCCAAAGTAACTTACAGTCCAGTTTAGTGCCATAGACATGTTACTGTTACTGTCTTGAATTCTACCATAATCTCTGTTATTCCCTATAGCCAAAGAACCACTTTTACCCTCTCTGCTATAACTGTTAACCAATGTTAATACATTGATTTTGCTATATATCTTCATCTATGACTATGAGGTTAATACATGGGGAAGAGCTATTCATGCAAATGCAATTCTTTTCATCATTCTACTTTCTCATTAAATCACGATCTGATTCTGTTTTACTTTGTAATCTGCAGTTTATACATGGCTGTGGATCTCTCTCTTTCTCTCTCACACACACACACACACACACACACACACTCTCTCTCTCTCCTGTTTCTTCTCATTCTCACTCAAGTCTTTCCTTTTCTTTTTCTTTTTAAGTCTCTGCCCACTGCTTTAAACCATTCATCTCACAACTGTCTGATCATCTGTTCTGCATCTGTTCTGGCAGCAGGGGTCTTAGGGAGCCCCTCTCGGGCCATCTTTACAGTGGGCTCCCCAGGTTCCCAGGGCTCCGGGCCCTCAACTCCCCTCATCAGCAGGCCCAGACTGTTAACCGGTACGTACAGCAGCACCCTGACCCAGGGCTTCAATGGTAGCCACTCGCCAGATGTTAATATCACTGATGTGAGCACAATATATTGTGATGAAAACATGTGTAGTAATGTGTCAAAAAAACAGAAACCATGAGAGACAATAGAAAGGGTAATTTTATGAAAGGGTCAAGTTTATGAAGTTGATTTGTGTTTAGCACAGGCACCCTCTCCGTGTCTGAATTGAATTTGAGCTTACAGGAGCACCATCTCAGTGTTTTAGTCATCAGAACTGTTCCAGTTTTCAGAAGTGAAAGAGTGCTGACTTGCTGGCCGCATGGTGTCACATTATCCTCTGCAAATTTTCTAACTGAAACAATAGAATTCCGTACTAGAAAATATTTTGAAAATGTTGCTCACATCAACATCCTAAATGCACTTACAAAGTATATCAGTTTGCAACCAAAAATGTGCTCTAGCTGAAACAGACGGGGTAACACTTTCTATGAAGACCATATCTATAGCGCATTATGAGCGCATTTATAACAAACTATAATGCTACAATGCTATAATGCTACATAATTACTCAAAATGCATGATGACTACACTCATAATGCTTCATGATGCATTATATCAACAGTCATAAATAACTATAAATCTAGCTTATAATGCCTTATAAATCCAAGGGTGTTATGAGTGTTCATCACTGGTTATAAACTACAGGCTGGCTGATGGGGATTATAATACATTATGACTACTAATACCCCTCTATGCACACACCTGGATGATCAACTGTTGTAAGGGCTCATAAGTTGCTATAATGTTCCATGTGGGATCATAAGTTGTCAATGTGTGCTTTAAGTAAAGTAAAGTTCATATGGATGCATCTATAATGCAGCACAATTGCTCAATCTGCGTTTTCTAAATCTCTGACTTCTGCGTGCCCTCGTGTAGTGGGCTCCACCAGCCCAGTGAGTCCAGGCTGGACCTACGGGGGTCGTCAGGCCCAGGCAGGAGTCCAGGGTGAGGGCTGTGACTGCTACACAGACCCCAACACCAGCCCCCTGAGCAGAGGCATCGCCTTTGAGCCCCCAGAGCTGCCAGAGGAGACTCTAATGGAGGTATTGGTCCCCCCGTCTCTTTTCAATTTCTTATTTAAGCACCAAGAAAACATAAGAAAGTAATTGTTATAAATTAAGTTGTTAGTATTATTTAATAAATTTAGGCTGTGTTACCTCCATTTTGAAGGATCTGGTAGACCTTATGAGGGCTTCTGAACACAGTAAGAGGAGGCATGTTAGAATGGGATAACAGATTGTTTTACTCTGCAGTCAATCAAATAAAAATCATATCTGACCACATCTCTTTGTCCTCGTCACACACACGCACACACAGCAGGAGCACACAGACGCGCTAAGCCGGCTCCGCTTCATCTTAGCTTTCTCCCACTGCATCATGGAGATTGCTGCTGCAAAGGACTGTGGTATTGAGATATGCGACGCCCCAGACGCCTCGTTCCTGGAGCAGAGCGTAGTGGCTGACCAGATCAGTTTGCTGAGCCGGGAGTGGAGGTGAGGCTATAGAGGAGTCTAGCGCAGTCTGCTTGCATGATGTCTAGTATTTGCTTTTGAAGACTGAGGACTGGATTTGGGGACTCCTTTATCAGTAACCTCATGTGCTGAATGGGACATGTTTCAATTTTCAAACATTTTCTAAACTATAAATGTACTGTATTGTAAATTTTTGAGAACTACATTCCTCTAGTGTGTATTAATGCAGTGCAATTGCAGTCCCTGAATGATATGTCTGGAACCAACAAAATGAGTGGATATTGTTTTAACCATGTATGTGTGTGTGTGTCTGTGTCTGTGTGTGCACGCGTGCACGTGTGTGTGTGTATGTGGGTGCGGATGTGTACCTCAGCTATGCTGAACAGCTGGTGCTCTATATGAAGAGTGCTGAACTGCTGTCTTCTGCACTACATACAGCCATGGAGGACATCAAGAAAGGCAAACTCTACGCCTCCTGCACAGTCAAACAGGGTGAGACTGGCAGCACCAGATGCAGCACACACACACACACACACACACACACACACACACACATACATTTATTTTTTATTTTCTGCAAAGATAGTGAACTGCTCACACATTCAGCTGACTTTTAAACCAGAATATAAACATTACTTCGAAATCTTTATGACTTCTGTATTACAGGTGAAAATTGTATATGTTTTGTATATACATATACTGCATGCATTTAGATGAATGTAGTGATATAGTCTCATGAATATACAGTATATTTCTTAGCAATGAAGTATATTTTGATTCTGATGTGTATTTTCTGTATGGGTAGTGGTGCGTAAGATGAATGAGCTCTATAAGTCCAGCGTGAGCTCGTCCCGCTCTCTCAACGCCCGGCTGCAGCTGTTCTTTACCACCAAGCAGAGGCTCATGGACCGCATCAATAGCATCACGGCTGAGAAGCTCATCTATGCCCACACTGTGAACATGGTATACACCAGCAATTGCTTCCACAGAACCTGCACCCCACTAAGCTATTCTTGATGAATGATGCTTGTAACACTTCATGTAGTGTATGCTTAACTGAACAATTCAGTCGATCAGCAGGCTTTTCATATTTCTTTCTTTCTTTTCTTTCTTTCTTCCTTTCTGTCTTTTTTGTCTCTGCTTGTGCAGGTTCAGACCACAGCCCTGGATGAGATGTTTCACCAGGGTGCGGCCTCTGTGGAGCGCTACCACAAAGCCCTACTGCTGATGGAGGGGCTCACCTTCGTCATCACAGAACCAGCAGACATACACAACATCAACAAGTGTAAGTGAAAGCACATACGTACATACACACTCATACACACACACACACACACACACAGAGGACAGAGACAATTTATTTATTTTAGAATTTACAGATTTAAAAGAGTTACAATTTTAAGCATAGCTTATTAACTGGATTGTAACCACTTGTCTCTCCCTGCAGGTAAGCAGTGCATAGAAAGGCGCCTCTCTGCCCTGCAGCCTGGGACGTACTTGTGAAGGAGGGAAGGCGTTAATCCCCAGTTGTCTCCCCCATCCCTGCTCTCACGTTCACCATCAATATCACAACCACCTCCCTTCCCGTCTTTGAAGCGTGTTGCGGGTTCCCTTAGGTAGTCAATCTTTTGAGAAGCTCATCCACCTGGTGCTGGTGAAGGTGAGGCTGTGATACATGCCGGCTCTAGGTGTGTCATCATGAAAGACAAACACTTAGATTGCTCTCCCGGCACGCAAACAGATGAGGGACAGATGTTAGGGGAAGCACACTCTGAGCTTACCCCTAGTGAGCAGCTGTCTCCATGGTAGGAGAGAATTGACAAAGCCATTTGGTTGCCATATGCCATTGACTCAGAGTAAAAGTTCGAGCTTTCAGACCAGGGAGATGGAGAATCACTGATGTTCTGTATATGTTAACTCGAGTTGATGAACCAGAAGAATGGAGTCACATTTTAAGATGACACGGCGTCAAGGAGGAATTTGACCAAAATATTGCCAATATGTAATAAACAACCTTTTAGAGAGGAAGACAGTATGGTCTCTGAGTTGTATCATACTTTTGATACTTGATTTCTGTTAAACATTGAATCAAGCAATATTCTTTCTTAATGACCACTTGCAGCATCAGAATTATCTACTAGAGTGCTGGGCGCTTCAAGTGGACTACAGATTTGCACAGCTCTTTTGAATGGTTACAAATCGCCCCTACTGGTCTATTCTGCATGCCCGTGTGTCTTCGAACCAATGCACATTGAATGTTTGCTCAGCTGCATTAAGTTACACAGTGTTTAATGCAAAGTTGATGAATAGAAAGATGTTTCTTTTGGGTAAATACGTATTGCATACCTGATTATGGGTGAAATTCACAGAACAGCACTTTACATACCATTTTTACACAAGTCCTTTTCCTCTTTTATCCTGCTTCTGCTTTTAGTCAATCTGCTTGGTCAGAAAACAACATGGCTGCCATTTTTTGGCAGTATCCTATTATATGTAGCATCCTACAATTATTGAATGTGATTGACATGGTATTGTTCTTGATGTGTTTGCCCTCTAACTTTGTCTACTACAGTACATGCTCTTTGTGTCAATGTAGTTCAAAACATTTTATTTATTTCTTTTAGCTAGAGGTGTTTACATTGCTGCATTTTTCTTTGACACCAAAACAATTCATATTTAAGTTTAGCTTTGAGTGTTAGTGTTTTACCACAGTTTTTTTTTTTTTTCAAATTTTAACTTATCTAACAGTTTTGATCCACGCTAATTAGTTTTTATTTAATTATTATTTCATGGGGCTTTGAATGCATCTTAGAATTTGTTATAAGAGTGGAGTGGAATGCTTGTTTTCATAGGTGAACCCATAAAAAATATAAACTTAGAAAAATTTGTGTAGTATCTATTGTTGATTACAAAGGAAATTTGCTGTTTCACATTTGTATTGTGATAATTTCTGAACAGTGTAACTTTCACCAAAGCATCATGTCTATTGCCTTGCCTTAACTGAACCAAATTCTTTTGGTCTCAAAACTGCATACAATATGCTTTGGGTAATGTCGCCCTCTAGACACAAACAGAGGGACTGCCATTTCTCCTGCGTGCATGTGTGTATGTCTCATGTCTCTCTGAAATGCCTTCTCAAAATCTGGGTCGACAATCAAGACAAGTCAGGGGGAAGTCAGTCGTATTGTAGCAGGACCTGCAAGGTTACACTGCATTCAGTACCATTTCTTTCTTTTGCACTAATGGTAAAATAGGCTATTATTTGTGCAGATTAGCAAGCAGCCTACATCTGAGCATGTTTTTTCAGTAAATAGCTGAATTAACAGACCAGATTTTTTTTTTCACATGAAATCCTGCATATGAAGTGTTTTGTACTGTAGAGTGAGTTGATTATTGTGAGAGTGCTTTGACTGTTTATGTTGGGTTGTGTGTACTTGAGCTGTTAATGAATGTTTCTGACACAACCTGCCTGGATGTAGGCCATGGATGCACAGAACACTGTAAAAGTGACAATGGAATGACTGCCTAATGGCTAATGTACTTTTGATTTCCAGGCAAAAGATATTTGTAAAATAATTGCTGCAGTATTTATATTGTTTGTATGTGTTTGAAGCCAAAATCAAAATGCATTTTGACAAGTGTATTTGAGTTGTTGAAATAAAGATGTTTTGCTTTGTACTTTATAAATATGTAATTGGCCTACATAGTGTTTTGTCTGAATCAATTTTCTTTAGACCCACTCATTTAAAATTTATTTCTCAACAGCAACTGTCTTTGTTTTGAGAACATTACATAGTAAATAGACTCGGCATTTTTGAGATCCGCGTATAATGTGATTATGATCGCGTATGAACGTTTTTTCCCTTTACCATTTATAAAACTAATAACATTTCCATACAGAGAAGGCATTTTTTCCAAGTTTACAGTTTTTAAAGAGAATAGGCCTACTGTACGAAGGGAACGTTGAGCGGAACACCACTCTTCTCCATCCATCGTATTTGTATTTCATTGGACAGCATGTTTTGCTCATTACACGAGATTGGTCAATAGAACAGCCTGTTAAAGTGAGCCATGACCCCTTGTTGAAGAGCTTCCGGGTTTCGTCAGAATAATGGAAAACTAAGGTGGCTACCGCCATGTTTCTGAATGGAATATATGTGGAGCAATTATTGCATTTTTAAGATATTAACTTCATTGTACAATTATTTACCGGTTACTGTCGGTTTGTACAATTAACCGGCATTTTGAGTGTTTATATTACGCGCGCCAAAGTGTAATTTGTGGCAGGTGAGTGTACATGGACGGGGCAGTGTTTTGTGTTTAGCATCTAGTGTGCCGCGCTAACCCAACAGCGCTAACCGTAAGCGATTTTATTATTTACCTTTTAAACGGACTGTTGGTAGTGTTTTGAATGGTATCAGAACGTCGTACAAGTAATTAACAATCATTCACATCTCACTGCGCTTTGCTATCGCACCGCATTATAAATAAATCGTCCTTTAAAATGATAACGTTCATTAGCATTGCAGCTTATTCTGCACACGGCTAGGCCTTTCTGTAGCCCTCTATTGGAACCGTACCGATATAGCATTGCCAGTCGAGACGTCAGTTGAGTGGAGGGTTGTTAGACATCATATTGTGTCCACCAAGGAATTAACAGTATTTTGTTTTGTTAGCCTCACTTCTTTAATAGGTGCTAAATAGACATTCATTGAATTTGTAAATAAATCAGAATGTTGTGTTGGCCCGATCCTTCAACATGTAAATCGTAGCTTAGCATATTTCTATGGATGTGTATTGATTTTGTCCATGGTAGACAGTAACTTTGTCTGTGCAAGTATTCAAAGCTAATAGATGCATATTCTTTTGAAATAGCCAATAAGCTGGCTGTCACTATAAATATCTAAATGTTCTGACTCTTGGTTTGTCTTCTTCAGAGAATATCTGACCATCTTTTCCTGGAGATTGTTAGATGAGCTTTGGTTTTACATGAAATGGTTGAGAACTACCTTACTGAAGAAGACGTGTAGTTATGGTACTATAAAGTAATATTTCAAATCACTATAATGAAGTCAACTCAATCTCTTATAGACTACTCCTTCAACATAGATCTGCGCAATGCACCATGGAGGAGGACCACCCAATGTCCAGCGGCAACTACAGAGATCCTAAGTCCACGACAGCCTCAGAGGCTGAGGAGCAACAGCCTCTGGCGGTTACCCAGCAACAGCAAGCCGCCACTAACCACCCACAGTCACCTGTGACTTCATTCACCTCTGCCCCGGCTGCGGCGAGTCCCTCGGCCCCGCAGTCCCCCAATTACCAGATCATCATGAGCCGCAGTCCAGTGACGGGTCAAAACATGAACATCACCCTGCAAAATGTGGGTCAAATGATGACCGCCGCGGGCAACCAGCAGATCACCCTCACGCCCTTGCCTCTCCAGAACCCCGCGTCACCAGGCTTCCAGCACCAGGCGCCACAGTGGCGCTTTGAGGGCACATCCTCCTACATCCAAGTGACCTCTCCTCTTCCCCAGACCATGCAGCCCCAGAGTCCCACGCAGCACAGCCCGGTCTCCCTGCAGGCGGTGCCCAGGCCTGGTGCTCCGGCACCCACAGCAGCCACGCTGGGTGTGTGTGGACAAAGCCCTACTCGGTTTGTGGAGGCCGGTATGCTGGTCCGCCAGATTAGCCTGGGGAGCCCAAACACAAGCGGGCACTTTGTCTACCAGGAGGGGCTTGCACAGCTGACGGCTCCACCGCGGCAGGCCAGGTCCAGCTGGCATCGCCTGGCGCATCTGGAGCGGCACGCGAGAGGAGGCTTTCCCAGCCCCACTCTCAGACCGGAGGCACGATCCACCACCTGGGGCCACAGAGCCCCGCGGCACAAGGCTCCGCTCTCCAAACTCTGGGCAGCCCTGGTCACATCACCACCTCTAACCTGCCCCCCCAGATCAGCAGCATCATCCAGGGTCAGCTTGCGGCACGCCCTATGATCTTCGAGAAGCCTGCTCAGGGTGTGGTGGCCGGTGTGGGGGCAGCCACAGCCACCCCATTTGGGGTGCCGGCCCCCATGCCCCCCTCCAGCCCTTCACGCACCAACCCTCCACAGGGCCTACCCAGTATGCCGCTCACACCCACCGGGGCGACCTTAAAAAAGTCAGCGGCCAAGAAGCTGGAAGAGATAGCACCGGCCACCCCTGAATTGGCCCAGCTGAGGAAGCAGTGCTTGGAGCACCACGGCAAGAAGATGGACGGCCTGAAAGAGGTCTTCAAGGAGTACCTGATCGAGCTGTTCTTCCTCCAGCACCTGCAGGGCAACATGATGGACTACCTGTCCTTCAAAAAGAAGCCATGCGTCCCGCTCTTCACTTACTTGAGGCAGAACGACCTTGACTTGGAGGACGAAGAAGACGAGGAGGAGCAGTCTGAGGTTATCAATGATGAGGTAGGAGAGAGATATGCGATGCATGCGTTTCAGGCTTCCACGTCGACCCTGCTCTGCGTTCAGTTTGCACCTTTTTTTCTTCCCCCTTCCTCCCTTCCCGATAGTCAGTCTCTAACAGGTACTCCAAAGGCAATATTTTTCAAAGACAATATCTAAACTTTGGCAGGGGTAAAGGCTCCATTTCTTGGAAAACAAAGCAAACTCAGGAAGCATCCGTCTACTCATAGTTTTGGAGGTCACTGTTTTTGCCCATAGGACAGTGCGGCGGTAGTGAAGAGGTTGTTTTAGCACGTTCGTTTAGATTCTTAGCCCTCAAATACACGTTTCCATGCCAACCCCCTTCAGGTGAAGGTCGTGACCGGAAAGGACGGACAGACAGGGACTCCAGTTGCCATAGCGAAGCAGCTCCCACCCAACGTATCGGCTGCCTTCTCTGCTCAACAGCAGCAGTTCCAGGTGATGGAGACTCGAGTAGAATTTTGTCGTTAGATGTTTTTTGTTTTTTGGATGCGTTACTTAGAATACACCGCCGTAATGCATCTTTCCATCTTCATCATAAGCTTTGTTAGATAGGAAATTAGTCTAAATAGAAAAGGTTGTTGTCCAAGTTTTTTCATAGTGGTCCATACCTCAGCTTGTCGTTGTCCAGGATCATGCATGACCTGCATGTACCCATTTGCCTGTTACCTTTTTTGTTGCTGTTCTGTCTTTTTTTTATTTTTGGTATCATAATTGATGGTAGTATTACCTTGACATCCTGATAGTGTGCTTTTGGAACAATATAGCCTAGAGTGGTGCATCATAATGCTTGTATATCCGGAAGCTAGCCATCTTGCAAGCATTAAAGAGAGACGCTTCACTTAGTGAGCGGTTGGAACAGTTTCGATGACCTTGCTTTTCTCGTTTCGGCTTTCTCCTCAGTAACTGTTAGAAGGGACTCTTCTCATTTAATGCAGACTGCATTTAAACTAACGGATTGTAAGACTTCAACTCTGAAAACTTCAAATGTGCCAGAAAGTTTGAACTGAGCCAGGCAAATTCAGACCTCCGTCTGTAGGTTCCTTAAAATGTTTCAAACAACTTGACTCTGTTTTCCTGACTGAAGCATTTTATCCTCTTGCAGGTGCATCAAGGGGTGGCTGGGGGCAGTATCTCCAACCCCGTCGACATTGATGCCTTGAAACGGCAGCAGGCCCTCGTCCAAGCAGGTAGGAGAGTCAGCGGAGGACGAAACGACAAGGATTATCCTTTTTTTTTTTTGCCTTTTCTTTCTGTCTTTCTTTCTTTTTAAAACTTTTCTTTCCTACCCCTTTTCGTTCCTCGAGTTCTTTTTCCTTTTTCGTGGTTTCTTTTTCTCCCCCCTTCCTCCCTCCCCCCAGATTGCTTCTGCTTAAACTCAGCACCTTACACCAACGCTTTGTGTTCGGAGCCTGTAATTTGGTTATGGGGCTGATCGGGAGGGTGCTGGCTCCCCAACTCCTTTGGCTGAATGCGCGCAGAGGGTGTTTGCTCTTTGCCAAGTGTACCTGTGTGTATGTATGTGTTTGTATGCGTGTGTTTGTATTCTTTAGGTTTGTTTTTGTTTTTGTATTTAGTTTTTTTTTCTTCTCATAGTTTTTTTTTTTTTGTTTTAGTTTAGTTTTTTTTTTTTAATTTTCCGTTACGAGGGTATTGTGTGTTCTGCACCCCAGATCAGGCTAAGAGATCCCGGATTGAAGTTGGTCGCCACGGGATGATTTTCCAGCATCCTGCTGTAGCTCCTTTAGGATCGCCTGGCGTGCCGCTCCAGCAGCTAATGCCAACGGCACAAGGTAGGAATGCCGCTGGGGGTCGCCAAGGCCGGTTCTTGTTATTTACTCTATTGCCTAAGTTTCCGATGTGCGGTCGGAGCCGTCCGTGTCGAGCCAAAAAAAAAGCAAACAGCCAGTCCTTTTGGAGAAAAGCTCCAGCACTCCACAAGCAGAAGCAGCGGCAGCAAGAGAAAGCAGCCCAGTCACTTGCCATCCAGTCGCAAGAATCGTACCTCTTGCCTTTTTTAGCATGGTTTTTCCCAAACGATCACTGGGGAAAAAAACAGGGAAGAAGAAAGTCACGAAGACGACAAAGGAACATGCCTACACATTCTCAAAGGGAAGACGCCATGTCTTCATTTAGCCATTCATGTGTTGTTTGGTTTTCCCCTAATCATGCCGCTTCATCCATTACGTGGGAAGATTGGTTCCGATCTTCTTCGCTGGAAATAAACCTTTCCTGCGCTTCTGCATTTGGCTAATTGGAAGGTCACGGATTATCAAGATGACAAAACACAGAAGAATTGGAAAGAAAAACAAAAAAAAAAAGCTAAACCGTCTAAGCTCCTTCCAGCGATTCCATATTTGTGCACACCAAATGATTTGTTTTATTTCTCATTTTTTTCTCATTGCCTCTTACTTTATTAGTATTTGTCATTTCCCTTCCTTCCGCCACGCCCTTCTCCTTTGTTTCCCTCAATTCATCATGCCCGTTTCGTCCACCTGGATTGTCCGTTCATCTCCGTCCTCTCGTGTCCATTTTGTAGAGGCTCGTGTTCATTTGAGTTCTCTTGCCATTGTCATCTTTTGTTCCCCATGAGTTGTTTTTGGCTTTCCAGTTCCAGTCTGACTCGGCTTCTATCCCTCACATGTTGACAGGGAAGCTGCGTAGGCCAGATATGCTCCCTGAAAAAAAAGACAGAGATGAAAACAAACAAAAAAAAAAGCAACTTAGACTTGTGTGTGTTTGTTTTGTTCTGTCCGTGTCGTCTCCTGCTCAGGGGCGCCGCCGTGTCCATCTCTAGCTCAGCACCTCTGCCTGACCTCAGCAAGGTCTCTTGCTTCGTGTGCAGCAAGGCATCCCGATGGTTCCATGTCTAGACGATGCCCGTGTTCCGTGCCCCGTGTTGGCATCCCAAGTGTCCGTACGCCTGCAGGCAAACGTTGTGCTTCTGTCGCCTTGTCCAGCAAAACCCTGCCCACCCCAACCTCGCTTCAATCCACGCCCTCAGCTTTTGTTTTGTGTCTCCTCCTCCTGTAAACCCCTTCCCTCCCTTCCCACCCCTCACCTCTGCTTTGCAATGCCTTAAATGCCCCAAACCAGACCAGGTGGTCTAAAGCAGCCCTGACTACCAGAGTAACCTGTGCTTCATGCATGCTTAAATCTGTGTTGTCCTTGTGCTTACAACTATCCTTTCATTTCCCTTCCTTTCTCTCCTCTCTTCTTTTCCTTTTTAAGTTTGCTTTCTTTTATTTTGTTCTTAAAACGTTTATCTTTTTATTTTACTTTATTGAAGTCTTGTGGAAGTAAATGCATGGAGTGATATCAGTAGAGAGTCATTGTTTGATAAAAGTAGTTAATTTAATTTTTTCATGACCATAATGGTTTCTGTTAGTAGAAACATGTAGATGCCACAATTTATATTATTTTTTATGATTTTAAATGTAGCCATTGTACATTTCTAGTTCTCATTAGTTATCACTTTAGTAAGTATTCGTTTTAGTAAATATTTTTTAAGTATTATTATGCATCACTTCATGCTCTGCGATTATGCCTCCCAGTGGGACATACAAGCCCTAGAACCGCTGGTTACAAATGATCAGATCTCAGGAACTGCAAAAGCAGTGGTTCAGAATTGTCCCCTTACAACAGAGGGAAGAATGTTCTTCCCAGTGCTCCAGCTCAAGTGTGTATGTTTTATGGATAGTTTAGCGATATTTTTGCCTTTGATTGTGTTTGTAACAAAACAAAGTGCTTCAATGATCATGCAGAATGACTGCAATAGCTCAAAGTGATGAACAGAAATTTCTGTGGACCCCCCCTTCCTCACTCCCACTCCTCCCTCATGTCCTCCTCTCTCTCTTTCTTTCTCTCTCTCTCTCTATCCCCCTCTCGCTCTCTCCCCCTTCTCCCTGTCTTTCTTATTTCTCCATTTAATCCATTCGACTCTCTCCTCCACATCCTGCCCCTGCTTGACATGCCCCCTGATACCCCCCCCCCTCCCCTAGGCGGTATGCCCCCTACCCCCCAGACCGTGCAGATCGCCGGCCAGAAGCCCAACCAGCAGCAGTACGACCCGTCCAAGGGCCCTCCGGTGCAGAACGCAGCCAGCCTGCACACGCCGCCACCCCAGCTGCCGGGCCGCCTCCCCCAGGTGGGCCTGCCCATGGCTCTGGCTCTGTCTCAGCAGCAGCAACAGCAGCAGATGGTTCTGGAGGCCCAGGTGCAGCCCGCCGGTGCCGCCCTGCAGGGCCAGGTAAAGGTGCAGGGGTTGCAGGCGGGGGCCGTGCTGGCCGCAGTCAATCCGCACACACAGCTTCAGCAGCAGCTCCAGCAGCAGATGCAGCAGCAGGGTCTGCACATCCAGCTCCAGCAGCAGCAGCAACAGCAGCAGCAGATTCAGCAACCGCAGGGCATGCTGCAGCCTGGACAGGCGGTGAGTCTATGGCGCCTGTACTGTCTGAATGAAGCTTATGGATATTTATTTGTGTGTGTTTGTGGAGGTAGTTAAAGTAGGTGCTGGTAGCGTAGTGGTTAAGGAGCCTGGTTAGCATGCTAGTGAGCAGAAAGTTGTGGGTTTGAATCTGTTGTGCCCTTGAGCCCTTATCCCTAAGTTGTTCCAGTGGAGACTGGCCGTGAAGTAATTGACAAATGTAAGTCACTTTGGATAAAAGCTTGAGCCAAATGCGTGAGGAAATTATAAAATTGTATGTGCATCTCTTGGGCCAATGTGAAGTACGGTTGTTTGATATTCTAGTTTGGTTGATTATTGTATGGTTAGATTAATGTTGTGGATTGACTTAATAGTCTCCTAATCTCAAGTGATCAAGGTGTCAGGATGTTGAGCTTTATTAAACGTTGTCTCTGTTTAAAGTGCATGTATCAAAGAAGCTATTCTTAAATGCTATAAAAATACATAAATAACATTTATAACTTTCTCTTTTACCTCTTCTTCTCTCAATCCCACTTTCAGACGGTGGCTCTGGTGCGTCCAGTGGCCGATCCCACTCAGGCAGGAGGCCAGCGTCTGATTGCAAACTCCCTGCAGGGATCCTCTCTGTCCCCCTCCCCCCTCTCCGTGACCGGCTCCTTGCCCTCCCCCCTCACCTCCTCTGGGGCTCGTCCCGTCAATGCCCTGTCCAACCCCGGCCAGTCCAAGCTCGCCACCGTGGCCAACGGGACGTCCGCTCTCAAGATCCCCGGTGGGGCCCAGGGCACCTCTAGCCAATCCTCCCAGGAGAACTCCCAGGACAAGCAGGCTGAGCAGGCCAAACTGGTGAGGAGTTGAATGCCAAACACTGGAGATGTGGTTTGAAATTTGTCAGAAATCAGTGGCCTAAACTAGAAAAGTCATGTTCAGTCCCATCCTTTTATTTAGTGCAGATGACATTGAGAAGTTAGTCCACAGGTTGATTTTGAGTCGTTGTTACTGAAAACGAGGTTGTATCCCATCCGATTGGGGATTGTGGGATTGTGAAGTTGGTCGGTGTGTTGTTTTTTATGGGCCCGTTTATGGTCATTCAGGTGCCCACAGGGGCAGGCTTCAGGCAGTGGCTTCAGGTCCAACTCATGGTGGTTTTCCTAACACCAACCTACCTTTCCTGCTTCCCACTGGGGCGATGGTGGCGCAGGTAGTAGGAAGGTTGCGGTTTCGAGCCCCACTCTGCCTGACCCCATCAAAGTGTCCTTGAGCAAAATGCTGAATCCCAAATTCCTCCTGGTGGCAGGTTGGCACCTTGCATGGCAGCCTCTGCCACCAGTGTGTGAATGCATGTGTGTGAATGGGTGAACGTGAGGCATACACTAGCGCTTTAAGTGCTCGTAGGAGTAGAGAAACGCTATATAAATGCAGTCAATTTAATTCACCTCTCTCTTGACAGACCAATCTGAATAAAGTCGTAAACGCAAAAAAAACCCTGCAGATCTACTTTATATCCTTATTGAATACAAGAACAGCGAAACTAAGAAGGCCATAGACATTGTGCATCAGTGTCCATAGCTGGCACACTGGCTTCCCAATGCTTGTTGAAGCTGATATCATTAAGCATTTTAATCAGCTCTTCAAGTTGTTAATTCTTATGGGGAGTGAAGAGAGAATTGATCATTGAAGAAGAGGCTGTAACAAACAATTCATCGTATGTGTGACGCAGTTGTAGTCTTTGATGTGGAACTCGTGCGAGCGTCAGCCTTGACAGCGTATTGTTTCCGTGACTGAACTGGCAGGCTGTTAATTCAAGAAGTGACACATTTAATCAACACCATCTGCTGAATTGCGATGAACATTCTTGCCTCTTCTGGCGTTCCCAGGAGAGCCAGGTGCACCAGCGCATCGCAGAGCTGCGTAAAGAGGCCAGTGGTCAGCCAGCCGGCTGCCCAAGCTGCAGGAGGCGTCGCGGCCCAAGTCCCACTGGGACTACCTGCTGGAGGAGATGCAGTGGATGGCTGCAGACTTCGCCCAGGAGAGGCGGTGGAAGATGGCCGCTGCCAAAAAGGTAAGTAGACTCCCATGGGACACTGGCACAGCTGGCTGGCTACAGCACATCTGTCAGTAGCAGTCCAAATTGCTGTCATTTCCTAGTCTGTCTTTCTCTCTCTCCCTCTCCCTCCCTCCCTCTTTCTCCATCCCTCTCTGCCTCTCTCTCCATCTCTCCCCTCCTCTCCCCCTCTCCCCCTCTCCACTGAGATAAAATGGGTCTGAATGAATTTACCTGAAGATATTCGGGAATTATGCTTGCACATGCAGTTCCACATAAATGTAGCTGATGTTTGTTTGGTGGAAATGGCGGTGGTTATGTTTATCCTCGGATATCTTTTGAGTTGACATTGCTCATGTTCTGCCCATCTCTGTGCTTCAGCTGGTGCGCACATGTGCCCGTTACCATGACGAGCAGCGGAAGACCGAGGAGCGGGTGAAGCGGGAGGAGGAGCTACGCCTGCGGCACATTGCGGGCACCATCGCCCGCGAGGTGGAGTTCTTCTGGTCCAGTATTGAACAGGTACGCCCAACATGAGTCGACTTAACGGTTCTCTGACATGGAGGCTACGTCAGATATGTCACGGATGCGTTCAGTCAAAATTCTACACTTACCTTCCACAGTGATCATGGGAACTGGCTACACCAGACACGACAGCACTGCGTACATTCAAAAAAATATAGACCCGTCTGTTAAATGGATTTTGATGTGACTTGACTTAATGTTTTCTGTAATATATCCGATGTAGTCCTAGGGTGATTCATGCCAGGTAAGTCTTTAAGGCCTCAGGGGCTAGAGCATATTGAGAACATTGGGGTTCAGCCAATGAGATGAAACTGAAAATGTTGAGTTGGTCAACTGTACTCACAGTAACAGCAGTGATTGAGTAGAGGAAGGAACCTGATAACGTAGTACTCTGAACTGCTCACTCCCCATAGAAATGTCCATGGTTGTTTAAAGCAGTCTTAACGTAGCACAGAAATTCAGGAAGTAAATCTGAAAATTGTGCTGCAGATCTGTAGCCACGCGTATGCAATCAAAGCTGACTCATTTTCCTCTGTTCCCTCCCTAGCAATCAAAGCTGACTCATTTTCCTCTGTTCCCTCCCTAGATGGTGGAGATCAAACTGCGCTTTGAGATCTATGAGAAACAGCAGAAGGCCCTCCGACTGCAGAAAATAAGCAGCAAAGGTAAGAGTCCCTCAGGTCATGGTGAAAATGATATATAGATATCCACAGATTGGCTTATCCTATTCCTGTAACTCTCTTACAGTGTTTGAACTCCACTCTGTTTAATGCACTT
This sequence comes from Tenualosa ilisha, assembly GCA_015244755.2. NCBI lineage: Eukaryota > Metazoa > Chordata > Actinopteri > Clupeiformes > Clupeidae > Tenualosa > Tenualosa ilisha. Next base: position 3,757,526 of record PYXC01001932.1, on the reverse strand, counting down.
TACAGGACTGAGCTCGAAAGCCACGTCTGCAGCGGAGGAAGAGAAGGAGAAGAAAGAGGCCCCAGCTGTATGTGAAGTCATTTTCTTCCTCTCCCTCTTCCTCTTCAGTTCTTTTCACATGAATTCCATCACATTTGTATTCCCAGTACTGGCAACTGGCAATTTTCAAAAGTCTGCTTAGGGTTCAGAAATGTGCTTTTGGGTTAGGATTCAGAAATGTGCTTTTTGTGCTTTTGGGTTAGGGATCAGAAATGTGCTTTTGCTTACATGCATTTGTATGTACTGAACGTGCTATTTTGGAACAGCTTAACAGTAGGTTTTAAGTACACTCAAAATCCTTTTCTATATTCTTTAAAGACAGCTAAAGGTAAGTCAAGATACTTTTGGGATGCTTTAGTTGCATTGCTTAAACCCTCAAAAATTTTTGCCTTAGCACTAAAGTGTTGTCAGTGCATTGGAAAATACATCTGGAAAAGAGCACAAAGAGCACTCCAAGTGCATGTAAGCAAAGTTCATTAGAGGGCAAATATACTTTCCTTCCACTTAGGATACTTTAATTATGCTACAGAGATATTTTCATATTAAAGTGCACCTCCAGTGCTTCTCACTCACGCTCTTGAGAAGCTCTTCCACCAGTATTTGCATGTAGTTTCCTGTTGATAAAAGTTCTGCATGTTTTTGTCTAGCTTATAGCATGCCAGTGTATTGAACACTGAGTGGAGAGGCTTCATAATGTTCTCTCTCACCTTCCTTCGTAGGAGCAGCGATCATCAGGCCGCAAGAGAAAGGTCAGCGCCTCCTTGACTGACGAAGAAGGTAAAAATGCATCTAAATTCATTATTGAAGTCATTAGATTAATTACACAGATTTTTGATCATGGTCATGTGTCGATGTCAATGTGTTCGGTACTGACCGTGTGTGTGTGTGTCTGTGTCACCAGTTGAGGATGAGGAGAGCACTATTGAGGAGCAGGAAGCCATGGAGGTAGAAGCAGACCAGAAGGCTGAATTAGAAGAGCTCACTAAAGATGGTAAGTGGATGATGGTTAAGGATCACATTTTGTACTTTTTTTTTTTTTGGCAGCCTCTTGTTGCAGAAAGCCATGATATTAATAATTTGTTTGTTTATTTGTTTTTGGCTTAATGGTCTCTCTCTCTCCTCTCTCTCTCCTCTCTCTCTCTCTCCTCTCTCTCTCTCCCTCTCTCCCTCCTCTCCCTCTCCTCTCCTCTCTCTCCCCTCTCCCCTCTCCCTCTCCTCCCCTCTCCCTCTCCCTCTCCCTCTCCCTCTCCCTCCCTCTCCCTCTCCCTCTCCCTCTCTCTCTCTCTCTCTCTCTCTCTCCCTCCTCCCTCTCCCTCTCCCTGCACCTTTTTTCTTTCTCTCCTTCTCTCCTCCTCTCCTTAGCTGAGCTGCCTCTGGATTCCCTGGTGAAGCAGTATGCTGGAGCATATGCTGAAGACTTTGAGTGGCCTCAGGCTCCCTCCCAAAGTGAGGATGAGGAGAAGGAGGATGTTGAAGGTGAGGCACGGCACGTACCGGAATGCCATTAAACCCCATTAAATTTCTGAAACAGTTACCATATTAATCTGGCTTGGTTTCCTTAAACAAAGACACAGCAACGACAGATGCAGCAATTTATTGTTCAATAGTCTGAATTATTTCTTCCATCCGAATGGTTGTTCACAGATAAGTAACTCACAAATGCAGCCACCATAACTTTTGTATGGCGTAGAGGTATATAACAAAATGTGGTCTGAACCACCGTGTATCTGGGATTTTACAACAACATTGAATGAGTCAACCAAACATGATCAAGGACTGGAACTATCTGTTTTGGAAGTCATCGCAAACCCTACCATTATGCTTCACTTTTGCTCTCATCTGCTCCACACACAGAAACGGAGCCCCCCCTGCAGAGTCCTCACGAGGCGGTGCTGATCGACTCGCTGCTGAGCATGGAGCAGTACCGAGGGGCCGACAGCACCTCCACCACCTCCTCCTCCTCCTCCTCCCCTGCCGCCGACAGCAGCAAGCCCCCCAAGGACATCGCCGAGGTGGCCTCCGCCACGGAGCACATCCTACCCAAAGGGCAGGCCAAAATCACCACCTCTGTGAGTGCCCTGAGCTTTGCACTGCCTTGGGGAGGGGAGAGGATGCATGGAATGCCAATCTACATGAGAGATCTGTTATCATCACTTAAGATGTTGATAAATACATACTTTTGTTATTAACAGTTAGCTGACGGAGTACAGAGTTTACTGTCAAGATGGCAAAGTGATTGAAGGCAGACATTTTTATCTGCATTATATCCAACACAAAGGTGTAGGGTGTAGACCTCATAAGTAACTTCTCATGTCTTCGCTCTCTTTTTGTGACACCCCCCTCTTCCCCTTGCTTTCTCCTCCCAGCGGTTCCAGACTCCATCCCTGCTGCACGGCTCGCTGCGGGACTACCAGCAGGTGGGGGTGGACTGGCTGGCAAGCCTGCACAGGAAGCACCTGAACGGGATCCTGGCTGACGAGGCCGGCCTGGGCAAGACCGTGCAGACAGTGGCCTACATGGCCCACCTGGCCTGCAATGAGGGTAAGAGAGAGTCAGAGACGGAGCAGGGTTGAGTAGTTTGCCCAGGGATGCTTCCCCAACTTTTGCAGTCTTGAATTGTTTCCATTCAAATTCCAACCAGGTTGCCCAACCTTTATTGGCTTCCAGTCGAAATGTCGAAAAGATAGACTATGTGTTTTTTACGTTTTTTTTCTTTTTGATGTTTGGTGATCTACCTGCATTACCTTAGCGATCTACTGGTCGACTGCGGTCAGTTTTACGGTCATGAAGAAGATAGAAACGTTGAGGTCACTCTGATGAAATAGTGTTTTTTTTTTTGTGTGTGTACACTTGCTCTGCAGGTATCTGGGGTCCTCATCTTGTGGTGGTACGCAGCAGTAAGCTGCTGAGCTGGGAGATGGAGTTTAAGCGCTGGTGTCCTGGCCTGAAGATCCTGCTGTACCTGGGCAGCCCACGAGAGCGCAGATACACCAGAACGGTATGGCCTTCTCTGCAGAGCTGTTGGAGCAGACACATGCATTTAACCAGTAAAACAGATGTTCACCTGACATATCAAGTGCAAAGAAGTGTTCATAAATAAGAGTCGAGTTACCAGCAGATGACACGAACGTGTCAATGCTCTCTTTGATTCCCTCCTAGTTGCATTGTGTTCTGTTACAGCTTTGAAGTTGAGTGTGTTATTGTGTTTTTTATGTGCAGTGGTGGTCGGAGGTGAACAGCTTCCACGTGTGCATCACGTCCTACAAGCTGCTGATGAAAGATCAGAATCACTTCCTGCGTCGGCGCTGGAGCCACCTGGTGCTGGATGAGGTGCAGCTGCTCAAGAGCATGAGCGAGAAGCACTGGGAGACCATCTTTACCATCAAGAGGTCAGTCAGCACACACCCACATGCTTACACACTAACACACACATACGCACGCACGCTTGCACGCCCACAGGCACACACAAGCACACGCACTTGCTTACACACAAGCACACACATACGCTTACGCACACACGCTTACACGCCCACACTCACACTCACACCCACAGGCACACACAAGCACACACATTTGCTTACACACACAAACGCAAGCACACACATATGCTTACACACTCACAAACGCTCAAACACAAGTACACACACATATGCTTACACGCGCGCGGCTCTTGTCCCATCATTGGTAGTCATTTGTAGTGCTCAGTATTAGCTTTGCTCATACTGTCATTATGGATGATTGCCTCTTTGAAACATTGATAAAAGCCACTCAATTCATAAAAGCCACTTCCTGAAGTATGTATCTTTTGCATTGTCTCTAAGTATATCTCTATGTGTTATGTGTCTTGTGTGTTTATACACACCATTTGAAGAGAGTCCGATTATTAGTCACAGCTGTTCCCACGGGGTTCCATTTTAACATTCCATATAGTATAGTAACATTTCATAACATATAGTAGTAGCAATATAATAGGGAACAACATAGAACCTTCAAGCATTGTTTGTTTTTGTCATTGAAAAGCTGTCTGTAGTGCTCATCGCCAGTCTAATTCCGACCTGTTCTTGGTGTGCCCGCTGCAGCCAGCAGAGGGTCCTGCTGATTAACAGTCCTCTGCAGAACACGCTGAAGGAGCTGTGGACCATGATCCACTTCCTGCTGCCTGGCATCACCAGACCTTACGCCGACTTCCCTGTCAAGGCCGGCACCGACCAGAACCAGGACTACTGTCACAAGCTCGTTATCCGACTCCACAGGGTAGAGACATGTCTGCACACGCTCACACATCACACACAACATAGAAGCTCATCATCTGACTCCACAGAGTAGAAACATGTCTGCACACACACACTCACGCATGCTCACACATCACACAACATAGAAGCTCATCATCTGACTCCTCAGGGTAGATAGACATGTCTGCACACACACACACGAATGCGCAACACACTCACACATAACACACAAGCTCCAAAGGGTAGAGACATGTCTGCATGCACACATACACATAGCACAAGCCACCCTCTCACACACAACACACAACATACAAGCTCATCATCTGACTCCATTGGGTAGAGAAAATACGTGTGCGCGCACACAAACACGCAACATATTCACACACAACATAGTGTGTGTGTGTGTGTGTGGAGTGTGTGTGTGTTGGCGTACTGGTAGTGCTTGAGGAAAGGTGTTTGACTTGCCATGTTCTTTCCATCAGATGATCCAGCCGTTCATATTGCGGCGCTCCAAGCGGGAGGTAGAGAAGCAGCTGCCCAAGAAGTATGAGCACATCCTCAAGTGCCGCCTGTCCGTCCGACAGAAGAACTTGTACGAGGATGTCCTCACCCAGCCCAGGTAAGGCCAACACACACACACACACACACATACAATTTCTAAGATGCATTAATAAAAAATAGCACCTTGTAATGACATCAAATAATTCACAGAGGTCAGTGTCCATAGTAGGCTACTTGCTTTGCTAATGGATAGCCAGTTTACGCACCATTACGCGTGTCCACCAGTAGCATTAGCCATATGGATAAAGTTTGGTTCATCGTGCAACTATTACTGGATGGCTCTGTCGACATCATCAATAATAAAATCAGGATTGAGGCTTGTTATGTCCATCGGCCCATCGGTCTGCTGTGGAGCAGGTATACTGTAGAACTATCTAAATGAGCATATTAGGCCTATCATGGGAAGAAAACTACATCTGTAAGTTAATTTAATGTATTGTATTAATATATAATTATATTGTTAATTAATGTAATCTGTTGTTTATGTATTTGTATAGGAAACAGTCTTGTTGTCAGCCTGTTGAATTTTGCATTTGTATTACCAACCAGCTATATTCTATTTTATTATTAGCTTGCTATGTTTGGATTAGTCGGAGCTGGCAGTGCAGCAACTTGCCCCGACAAAAAAAACCTGTCGGGATCTTGGATTATTTTTTTTTAGGAATTAAGACGGTTAACATTGCATATGAGAATATAGAACCTCGTACACAGAATCTAGAACACAAAATAGCAGTGTTGAGAAGAGTTGTAGTCCCATAGAAGAGCTGTTTGGACATTAATAGCCTATATTAACAAATTATATTCCAGCACGTGTTTGTGCTTGGCAGCAGTCATTGATTTGTCTACATTATTAGCAGTGTGCCAGTTTTTTACTAAAATCTTAAAATGCATACTGAGGCCTACTGAGTATGTAAACACTTGCAAAAATGCACTGTTTTGGACAAAAATAGGGTTGCACTGGATGTACTTTAAGATTTCAGTGCCCAGACATTACAACATAGAAGTGTCTTAAAGGCACTTATGGCTGTTGTTGGCTGTACATATATGCTAAAGGTAGGATGGCTCGCCCAGATGGTGATAATGCAGCAACTTTGACACAGAGTAAAGCTATATCATGTTCCCCGACACACGTAGTGACCATTTTACGCCTGAACCTCCAGAAGAGGCTGCGTATTGAACACCTCTAATATGCCGCCCCACAGTCACTGCATCTACTTCTCACCCCTCGACACACTAACACCTCCTCAGCTGCCCCCACTCCTCTCTCATTTTTGACCACATGTGCGTTTGCATCCATGAGTAACAGAGATCACCTTTAGATATCGCAGATATTTAAACTGCGAATTGAGATCAGGCAAATACATTCACTTGCCCATTACATTACTATTACATTGCTATTCATTTCTCTAGGGATAAATAAAGTAACTCTACTACTACATGACTAATTTCCCGTTTTGCCCTCTAGTGCTCAGGAGGCGCTGAAGACGGGCCACTTTGTGAGCGTCCTGCAGGTGCTGATGCAGCTGCAGCGTATCTGCAACCACCCGGACCTGCTGCAGACGCGCGACACACACAGTTCCTACACGTGCCAGCCTCTGGTCTACAACACCCCCTCTCTGCTGCTAGACGCACTGCAGCGCGATCAGCGCGAGGTCAGGGGAGATAAACATGTCTGTCTCTCTGTCTGTCTCTCTTTCTGTCTGTCAGTCTGTCTCTCCTTCTGTTGGCCTGTTGGGGAGAGGCGTGGCCTCGAAAATGATGACTTTCTAAGTAGGGCTGGGTAATATGGCAAAAAAAATTGATCTCAATAAATTTTCCCATATTGACCGATGTCAGTTTTTATCACAGTTAGAGCAGGGCGAACCTCAAATCAAAATCACATTTAATTTAATTGGATGGGGCAGTTATGTATTTGCAAGTAACACTACATGAACACACACAGTGGACTGCACAGTATCTAAAGAAAAAGTTCACAGTATAAATCATAGCAGTGATGATGAACATTGATTAATAGCCATGTGCTTGATCGTTATTGATTAATGGTTACGAATGTCGGTTTGATTAATTTTGCGATTTATTGCCCAGCCCTGATTCGAAGCCTTTGTATCTGGGTATGTTTGTTTGAATTGCAGTATTACTGGTCAGAGTCAGACAGCTGTCTAAAGAGTGTACCTGGGAGTTCAGGGTTCTCAGAGCTTCTTCCTGTACCTTATTCTACTCAGGACCTTGAGCTGCAGGCCAAAGCAACCCTCTAGCTCTCAGTGTGTTACATCACCGTGTGTGTCTGTCTGTCTGTGTGTGTGTGTGTGTGTGTGCTTGTCAGAGTTTGGACCTGTCCCTGTTTGACCTGATCAATAACGAGACCAAGCTGAGTCGCTATGAGACTGAAGAGGTGATTCCCAAGCTGAAGGTGACTCGGCAGCTCATTGAGGAGATCCACGGTGCCCCTGATCCACCAGCCCGGCCCAAACCCTGCAAGATCAAACCCATGAAGTATGCAGTGCACACACACACACTCTCTCTCTCACACATACACACACCTATTTGCACACCACAGGGTGTGTTATATGTCAAATGAACAATCTTAGGATGACACTTCATGGTAAACCTCTATAGTTCAATTATTTTGTAACTGTCTGTCACATTGCTCAGTCTTCTTAAGTCATGGTATTTTGCCAGGTTGTTCCAGCCAGTGCAGTATGGCACCAAGCCTGAGGGCCGTCTGGTTGCCCTCACCAGCACCACCCAGGCCCAGCGCCCCACAGCCAGCACCACTGCCCCCACCACCACCGCCAGCACCACCACCACCACACCCACCGCTCAGCCTCGGGGCAAGTCCCCAGTCACTACTGCAGCCTCCACACAGGGTAAGAACACATGTACAAACACACACACACACACACACACCAAGAGGGCATTAATAAGAAGTGTATTGTTGAATGCGTTTGGAGTTTTTTTTGCACACTGCTTGATGGTTGACGCGTGCGTGTGTGCTACAGGAAAATGTACTTATAAATGATTAACTGTTAAAACACAGAATCTTAGTGCTTGATTGCTTGGATTTAACTAATAATTATTGTTGAAAAACAGCAACTAATGATATAAATCCTGTAAAATGATAAACTTCAATAATGGTTGCATTTTTGTGTGCGTGTGTCTGAAGTTATTAACACTTTATTTTACTAAGAATGCGGGGCATCACACAAACATAAAATGAAGTCATGGAAACGCTAGTCATTGGAATCATTCCATATTTTTGCCATTTCTCATGTCACACAACTCCAGACAGTGCCCAGTGCTGCAATGATATTATCTCAGATGATCTTAACATTAGACCCCTTGACCCCCTCCCCCCAAATCCTCCGTCACCCCCTCTTCCTCCTCCTCCTCCTCCTCCCATTATCACTCCACAGCGGTTCAGACGGCCTCCTCTTCCTCCTCCTCCTCTGGCCCGCCAACAGGGCCGGGGGGCGTCCCCCTCCCTGCCCCCGTCCCCGCGGCCGCCGTCCCACCCCGGGCAATCGTGCCCCCCCAGGCCCTGCAGCCGGGCCTGGTCTCCCAAAGGCTGGTCCTCAGCTCCCAGGCCCAGGCACGCCTGCCTAGTAAGTGGGCTCCATCCATCCATCCCACCCTTTTCTTCTTCATATGCCCCCTCGTATCTCTTCTGCCTACCACCCCCTCCAACTCTCTACATCCCCCTGCTTCCATCCCTTTCTCTCTCCACCCCCCCCCCCCCAAAACCTTCAAGCACCCCTACACTTGTTCAGCACAGCAGTGGAGGGCAGGTTCACTGCAAGATGGACAAGAGGAAGAGAGAAGGCCCTCAGGATGCTGCCAACTGATCTCAGCTCTGTTTGGGAGAAAAAAATAAATATCTCTAACTCTTTAATCTTCAACTCAAATGCCAAAGATGCAACTGAAATCACCATTTCACCATCAGTAACTAGTTACATGAAACTTTAACATGCAATAAAGTACAACTAAAGACTACCAGTACTGCTCTAAAATGGTAAACTATATGTAATGTATAGCATAAACTTACCATAGATGTATTTTACTCTCCTGAGACAGAGTGGAAAGCTCTGTGGAGCAGTTTTCCTGGTGGTGCCTCTGCCTCTCTCACCCTCTTACACACACGCACACACACACACACACACACACACACCCCTGCATGACCAGCACCCCTCAGCAGCTCCACCCTCATTCTCCCCTACCATTCTCCTGCTCCCCTCACCCCTCATCCTTGGTTCTCTCGTTTAACACTAATCCCCTATTTTTTGTCCAAGCCAACAGAGCTACGAGATAAGACCCCTACGCCCCCCAAAGAAAATACCACTTCCCTCTTTTTTTCTCTCTCTTTTCTTCTTTCCGTTGGTTAATATACTGATTTGTTTTTTTTCCAGTTTATTTTTTCATTTATTTATTCAGTACAGTTTTGGTTTCTATGTCTTTCTATGTCCTCTCTCTCCCTCTCGGTGAGGATGTGCACTGACTGCCAAGCATGTTAACGTTGGGGCCATGCTTTTTCCCCTGGGTGTGGAGGCTTCCCCAGTACCACCCTACCCCATCCACCAACCACACCAGAAACCTGCTCAATCACACGGCTTCAGACTCGTTCTTAGTACGCCACACACCCACCTTAGGCTAATGTGCTACTGGGCATGTATGAAGTACATTATGCTATCCAAGAGCATGTTTGTGCCGTGAAGCTCTACAGACTTCCAAATAGGGCTGGGCAATTGATCGAAAAATTAATCGAACTGACATTTGTAACCTTTAATCTACGACAATCGCCCGGCCCTACCTCTAAATTTGCCACGTAGTGCAGGTACAGGAACACCAGTTGCACATGGACTGACTTGGAAGAAGACTGCTACTAAAAAAAGTTTTACTTAGACTTTTAACTAAAATGTCTACAGTCTAACCAAGGACATAAACACAGACCGTCATACTCACATCCTATTCACCCACATACCCAGACCACATATACTCAAGCACACACAGTGAAGCTTACAAGGACTAGAAGTTCTGTGGATCCCCAATGCTCAGTATAGTACTAGCGCTAATGGTTGAGAACACTGCAAAAATGCACTGGGGATGATTGTTAGAACGTCCATATTACCTGGAATGATCAGGTTCTGATGTGTGGTTGAGCAGGCGTTTGATTGCACTGCATCTTTAACTGACAAACTCTGTTTGTTTCAGGCTTCTGTCTGAGCTGAAGACTGTTGTTTTTCTTTTGGTTGCCTCCAACCCAAGTCCCACTTCCCTCTTAGGGTTCGGTGACAGTTTTGACAAGACCCACTTGTTTTTAACCCACCTTTTGGTTGTGCATGTTCTAGCTGCGTTGGTCACACTTTTAACTAACTGAGACACTTTTGAATTGGATGTTTGGGATGTTTTCTGTTTACAGCCACATTCTTGCACTGAATTTTATTTAATGTTTAGATGTTATTTAATTCAAGCATTGTGTGTGTGTGTGTGTGTGTGTGTGTGTGTGTGTGTGTGTGTGTGTGTGTTTTGTCCTGTGTCTGTGTGTTTGTTGTGTGTCAATCCTTTCCTGTGATAATGTGTCGGTCTGTTCCTCCCTTTTATTGTGTGTGTGTGTGTGTGGTGTGTGTGTGTGTGTGTGTGTGTGTGTCCATGTATTTGTGTATTCACCCCTATGGAAGGTGGAGATGTGGTAAAGATTGCCCAGCTGGCATCTCTGGCGGGTGCCAGTGCTGGTGGCGCTGCAGGCGGGCAGAGCCGCGTGGCCCAGCCAGAGACACCCGTCACCCTGCAGTTCCAGGGTAACAAGTTCACCCTTTCGCCCAGCCAGCTGCGGCAGCTCACCACCGGCCAGCCCCTGCAGCTGCAAGGTACTCTGGGTAATGTATAACCAATGGTCATACCACTCTCTCATATCCCCCATCACTGTCCAGTGATGACTTGCTGATTGGACTTTTGCTGACCCTCTTGATTGGTTGGTTGGTTGGTAACGTACTATTTATTTATTTATCTGTTTTTTTAATCTGCTTTTTGTTTTGTTGTTTGTTTTTTGTTTGTGTTTTTGATTTATTGTAGACTTTCCTAGAAAAGTACAAAGTGTGTGTAAAGAAAACTGAAAAGCTTTGACTGAATTCTCAAAAGATGTCCACGATAAGCTTTTCTTTGTCAGTTTGGTTTTTAACGTGATAAAAATAAACCCACTATTGCTCCTCCTCTGAACAGTTTTCTGTTGCATGTAGATTCCAGGACTAACCTCCCCTCTCTTTCTCTCCTGCCCTTACCTGTGCACAGGTAACATCCTGCAGATTGTCTCGGCTCCTGGTCAACCGTTGCTGCGGCCGCAGGGTTCCATGGTGATGCAGACTGTCCCCCAGCAGCCCGTAGCTGTGCCCAACGCCACCTCGAGCACCCCGGGCACACCTCCGCCCACCTCCGCTACATCCACTGCTGCCACTGCCACCCCCACCTCTTCCTCGACCCCACAACCAGGTGAGGTCAGAGGTCGCATAAAATAGTCATCTTTGGCTGCAGGCATTCATCTAAGGACTCTGTGTCAGAGAAGGAAGCTAATACATTCTTTGGCTTTGCTGTTTGCTATTTGTGGTCACCACCATTACTAATGCCACCAACTCTGCTCCTCCAGAAACTGCAACCAATGGCAAGACCCCTACTTCCTCCGCACAAGCCATGTCACAGGTGATGGGCACACGCACACACACACACACACACACACAGACACACACACACACACACACACACACACAGACACCGCACACACAATTTACATTTTGTTAGTTTTCTCTAAAGATTACAGTTTTTGTATTCAAATATATGTAGATATGTAAATATATGTAGATATTTACTTGTGTGTCCTTGCAGGAGTCGAGCGAGGAGCGCACGCCGCTGTCCCCCGAACGTCTCGCCCGTCTGCTGAGTGCCAACGAGCGCCGCTGCTCCCGTGCCGTGCTCTACGGCCGCGACCTCCTGCAGGCCTGCTCGGTACTCTCCCAGCGATGCCCCCCTCGCCCCTCTGCCAGCGCCCAGCCCCAGTGGAGCTGGGTGGGCAGCGTTGGCTGCCAGAGGGCACGCCAGACCTGCGTGGGCACGGTGGCACCCCTGCGCTCAGCCCTGCTCTCCAGCATGGAGAGACTGGACATCGGGGAGGACGTCACCAGAAGGTACAACTTAAGACGAGCACGTGTGCTGCTCAAAGCCAAATAGTGTGTATAATCTCTGAAAGATAACATGAGGCGATAACCAGCTAATTTTGCAATGAGTTTCACAATGAGTAGTTCAACTGATGGAGAACAACCATGTCACCCAGCTCATTGAGTAGAAGAAAACTTTTCTGGCTCTCAGAGTAATCGTGAACAAAAAAATCTACCACACTCTAGTGACAAAAACCAAAGTGCTTTAGTAGCTGGAGTATTTAAGGTGACGCCTCATCATTTCACCGCTCTCCCTCAGCCCTGTCTGGGGTGGTCACTCTCTGTGGTGGCCAGCATGTGCTTCTGCTTGCTTCTCAAATGCATGCATATTAATGCCCCTGCTCGCCTTTGGCCTCTCAAAACTGGAATCCAAGGGAATCTACTCTCTCTTTCTGTCTTGATCCATCTCCTTGTGTCTCCAACTCTGTCCGTTTGTGTGTGTCTGTGTGTCTCTGTGTGTCTCTGTGTGTGTGTGTGTGTGTGTGTGTGTGTGTGTGTGTGTGTGTGTGTGTGTGTGTGCATGTGTGCTTTTCTTCTTTTTCCCTTCTAACACTGGGATGTGCTGCCCTCTCTCAGCAGTCCTGGCTCCTTCACAGGGACAGATTAACAAGCACTCTTCCCTCCCTGGAGGACCCTATTCCTCCTCAGGGCCTAAGAGATGCCGACAGTGATTCTCTCGCATGAATTGCATGGCTGTGTTCCAAATGTTTACATTAGCGTCAGCGCTCTGATCAGTACCCTTCCTCTGCTTCCAAAGCAGCGCCTGATTGTGTGATTGATGATTTCTCATTTGCATCCTCCTAATCTTGAGAATGGATTAAATGTTACAAGTTGTTTGTTTGTTGAGTTTGATTCCTGGCTTACTTTTTGGATCCAGAGACTCGTTTTGTCACGTTGAGTGTAGGCACTTCAGTGAAATGTCAAAATTCACGATAATTCTGATTGAAATTAATTTATTTCTTATCTTTTTTTTTTATCTTTTGGTCCAGGTTTTCCTGTGTGGTTCCTGCTGCTGTAGCCTCTCCTCCACAGATGTATGCAGCCAATCCTCCGACTTCCTACAGCCTGGAGCAGAAGTCCCTGACGCGCCGTCTCCAGGAGGCCGCTGCGCCCCACTCCTCTGAGATCCACCGGGCAGCCTGCGTCCCTCTGTTGTGTTTGCCTGACCGACAGGCTCTGGAGATGGACTCTGGTTAGTCACGCACAAGACCATTGACAGATATGGCAGATGAGTTCTTACCTATTACTATGACATTGTTTCATCAACCTAAGCACCTCCCCAACCCATATATGCAGAACAGAGATATTTCTGAAGAACAGAAATCCATTTGGTGTTTCTAAAATGAAACATGTCGTGGTGACACGTCCTCTGATATCTCTGACTTATCCTTTTGTTGTGTGTGTGTCTGTCTGTCTGTCTGTCTGTCTGTCTGTCTGTCTGTCTGTCTGTGTGTGTGTGTTTGTGTGTGTGTGTAGGTAAACTGGAGGCCCTGGCCATCTTGCTGCACAAGCTACGGGCAGAGAACCGCCGTGTGCTCATCTTCACCCAGATGTTGCGCATGCTGGACATCCTGGAGGCGTTCCTGGACCACCGCCACCTCACCTATGTGCGCGTAGACGAGAGCCTGAGCATCGAGGAGCGCCAGGTACGGCCGACCTCCGCTCACCACCGCCGCCATCATCGTCATCATCGTCGTCATTATTATTCTCCTCACTCTTCCTCACCTCTTGGACACGTTCCCTCATGTGTTTCCTCTTGGCTCTCATCTGCCTGCAGGCTAGTTGTTGATATTGAGTCAAAGCGTTGAGGTAGAATTCACTGGAGTGGCAAAGCTGTTCTGTCACCCATTCACTAACGTTCATTTTCGAGACCAGGAAGTTGTCTCAGGGGGCAGGACATGAGTGTTTTTTTTTTTCCCCATTCAAACTTAATGGAAGTGTCTCTGCTAGGACCCACCTCGCAAACTCGCTGGATCTCATACATCACAATATCTGCCACTCCAGTGAATTCTGCCATAATCGGTCAAAGTTTACAATTAATTTTAGCGCTTGCAGCGTGCTTCTCAACAACCACAATTATTTCAGGCAATCTAGTTTCTCCCTGTCTCTGACACTGTGTGTGTGTGTGTCTGTCTGTCTGTCTGTGTCTGTGTGTGTTGGTTTTCCCCTTCTAACACCGGGATGTGTTGCCCTCTCGCAGCAGTGCCGGCTCTTTAATGGGGATAGATTAACGAGCACTCTTCCCTCCCTGGAGGACCCTATTCCTCCTCAGGGCCTAAGAGATGCCGACAGTGATTCTCTCGCATTAACTGCATGGCTGGTGCTGCATGCAAGCATTACTGCTCCAATCGTTCCAGTTACTCTTCTGTGCCGCTATGCCTGTGTTCTTCACGTGTCTCACAATTTAAAAAATCATCATCGTTTGTTATTCTCATCATATAATCTCTATCTCTCCATCTTTTCATCCAAACTCTGTTGTATGTTGACCATTGATTGTTAGGTCCCTGGAGATTTGTACAGCACAGGTAACCTCGATGTGATACTGACACTCCTGGTCTCTCTCCCCACTCAATTGCTCTTGTTCAGAAGCAAGTGAGGAGCTTCAACCGAAACCGGCAGGTGTTCTGCACCATCCTGACCAATCGTTGCTGCTCGGCCGTGGGGCCCGTGCTGGACGCCGACACCGTGGTGTTCTACGACACCGACCTGAACCCTAGCATGGACGCCCGGACCCAGGAGTGGTGCGACAAGATGGGGCGCTCCAAAGACATCCACATCTACAGGTCGGCGCCAGAGAGCTTCTGTTTGTGCTGCCTAGAGTGTTAAATAAGAAATCATTGTTTTGTTATCTGTGTCGTTGTTTGTCTGTGTCTGTTGAAGTCGAAGTGGTCAGTCGTAAGTGACTGTCCAGTCACACATAAGTAAACATTAAAAAAACATCACTATTCAGAAAATGTGAATATATGACGCATTTAGACATGCCTGCTATTACAAGTTTGTGTATCGTGTGTGTGTGTGTGTGTGTGTGTGTGTGTGTGTGTGTGTGTGTGCAGGCTGGAGAGTGGGAACTCCATAGAAGAGAAGCTGCTGAAGAATGGCACCAAGGAGCTGATCAGAGAGGTGGCAGCGCAGGGCACGGACTACACCCTGGCCTTCCTCACCCAGGTGAGTGGGCCCTGTGAACTCACACACAGACACATTTAGAGAATGAGATGAACAGTGTCTAGACTTTGTGTACTATGAATCTGGCTGACACTCTGTTGGAGTAGTGGAACATCACATGTATTTGCAAAATAACGTTGGAGTATTGGAACATTCAAATGTATTTGCAAAATAACATAGTAGTATTAAGTGTCTCTCTCTCTCTTTCTCTCTCTCTCTCTCTCTCCCTCCCCCTCCCTCCTTCCCTCTCATGTCCAATTCCTCCTCCAGCGGACCATCCAGGACCTGTTTGAGGTGGAGGCAGGCTCAGGGGAGAAGGTGGAGGAGTTTGTGGTGCTCCACCAGGAGCCGTCCCCGTCGGAGGCCATCTCCCCTCGTGTGGCGCGCCCCTACATCCAGGCCCTCAGCAGCATCAGCCTGGAGCCCACGCTCAACGAGGAAGAGCAGGAGGAGGAGGAGGTCGCCGAGGAAGAGGAGCTGGAGGACAAGAAGGAAACAGAGCAGAAGGAGGAGGTGAAGATGGAGGGAGTGGAAGAGATGGAGGCGGAGATGAAGGAAGAGGACTTGCAGCGGGAGGAGATTACTGCAGTCATGGACCAGGTAGTTTCCCCTCTAAAACAACCTCTCGTAACCTCACAGTGGTCACTGATATCAATAGGTTTGGATATCGTTTGAAGTTGATCAATTCTGATTCCAATTTCAATCCTGCTAATTGATTCCATAGTGATTGATTCGTTTTCAGGTCTGTAAAGGTTGAAAAGGGAAGAGAAATGTTTAGCCTACAAAACGTATTTGTTATTCTGTTTTATTCTGGACATGCAGAATGTCTCAACAGTAGTGGGGGGTAAAGTAACCAACTTAAGTGAATTTGCCAAGAACGCATTGCTCAGTGTGGCATGACTTTCACCTAGACAAGGTGCTGCCAGAGAGCCAAGCACACCTTTGCATATGGCCTGTGTAAAGTTTAGGAATTGACAAATGAATCCCAAGTTTAGAAGAAGAAGAAATAGGGTACCCAGTACCCTCTTTTTCTAACTGGTTCAAATGTTCTACTTTCCTTACTTAACCTACTTTCACTTCCCAATGGTAGCCATCGGCCATGGAAACAAGTGTGTTTTGTTGACAGTGTGATCAGACTGCAGGGGAGTCTGTTTCCCTCCTCGTAATTCATTTATTTCAGGTGCGCGCCACAAGCGCTGATGTCAGCTGGGGTTCTCAGGTGGGGATGTCATTGTTGTGTTGCGTTAAGATGCGGGAGTAATGGCTCCTCTCCTCTCTTGTGTCCTCCAGCTGACCCCCATAGAGAAGTATGCCCTGCACTATCTGGAGTACCTGCACTGCAGGGAGGATGAAAAGATGGCCAAGGTGAGGGCTTTCACCTTCTACTCTAGAATAGAATAGAAATCCTTCTACACTAGAATAGAATACAAACCCTTCTTGTCCACATTGTGGAAATTCTGCAAAATGAACCCAAAATGAAGACTAAGCCTATTAATAATTCTATGCAGACTGGTATAGGCAGTGCAGTGATGGTGTGTGTGTGTGTGTGGTGTGTGTGTGTGTGTGTGTGTGTGTGTGTGTGTGTGTGTGTGTGTGTGTTCAGGAGCGTATTGAGAGCGCTAAGCATGGCTGGGAACTGCAGCAGCAGCAGAGGCTGAAGGTTGAGCAGGAGGAGAGGCTGATCATGCAGGAGGAGGAGGATCTCTTTACCTACACCAGAGAGGACGCCTACAACATGGTAACCCCCCACAACACACACACACACACGCTCTGACACGAGCCTCTGTCCGATGTGGTGTCTCCTGGGCTAATCACGGTTTCTCCCTCTGTCTTCATCAGGAGTACGTGTTTGAGCATGAAGACGGACAAACTGAAATCATGCCGGTATGTTTCCACACCAACAGTGTAAGATTTTGAAACACACGTCTGAAATAGGGGTGACATTTCTTAGTTAAAGTGACGTTCTGGAGCATTTCAACTCATAGCCCTGTTGATTGAGGTCGCTGACTGAACAGGTCAAAGAAACTCATTTTCAGTTTAATTTCTCTTGCCCCGTTCTGTCAGCGTTAGCTGCCAGATCGCTATTCGTTTTACAGTATGTTGTATGAAATGTTCTCATTCTCCTTTCACCTCACATTCACCTTTTTTGACCATGGACAACAGAGTTGAAATGCTCCCTTTAATTGTATTCAAACTGGGAGGCTACCCACACAATTAGCTACAAAAAGACTTGCGAATTAGAACTCCAAGTCAAAACAGTGTAAGTGTAATCTCTCCTCCTAAACCTTCTGCTTGTGTTTTATGTGCAGTTGTGGACCCCACCGACGCCCCCGCAGGATGATAATGACATCTACATTGACTCGGTCATCTGCCTGATGTATGACACGGCACCCATGCCAGAGTTCAAGCTCCCGCCTGTGTACGTGCGCAAGGAGCACAAGAGGCTCAAGATGGACCCATCTGGTGAGTATGACCCCTCTCCCTCGCTCTCCCTCTCCCAGTCCCTCTCTCACGCATGCACGCACACACACACACACACGTACACATTTCTTACGGTTCAAATATTCAAGCACTGTCTGTTGAAGTACGTTCTTTGTGTTTTGTGTCTAGCCTCATGCTCATCATGTATTTTGTTTTTGTGTGCTTCTGTGCGTGTGTGTGTGTCTACTTGTTCTGACTGTGTGTGTCTACTTGTTCTGACTGTGTGTGTGTGTGTCTACTGGTTCTTACTCTGTATGTGTGTCTACTTGTTCTGACTTTGTCTGTCTGTGTGTCTGTCTACTTGCTCTGAGTTTGTGTGTCTGTCTACTTGTTCTGACTGTGTGTGTCTGTCTACTTGCTCTGACTTTGTGTGTGTGTCTACTTGTTCTGACTTTGTGTGTGTGTGTTCATTTCTGTCTCAGCGGTGGGCCGCAAGAAGAAGAAGGGCCACGGCGAGGTGGTGATCCCGCCGCGCTCGCTCTTCGACAAGGCCAGCCTGCTGAAGGTGCGGCGCGAGGGCAAGGAGCCGAAGAAGAGCTTCTCACTCAAGCAGCAGGCGCCCTTCCCCAAGCCGCTGCCCGCCCTGGTCAAACCGGCCGCCGAGGCCGGACAGGACAACCCCGAGTGGCTCATCAGCGAGGACTGGGCCCTGCTGCAGGTAAGAGCCTCCCCCCAGCGCGCCTGAGACGGAGAAGGTCCTAGGCCTACCCTCATCCATCCAGGGTTTCCACAGGGTCATAAAGTCATTAAAAAGTCTAGAATTTAAATTTAAAAAGATGAATTTAAGGCTATTAAAAGGTCTTAAATTAAGCTTGTTGAAATCTGGTCCGTTCCTGGTTTTTGTCTGTGTACACTGACAGTTCATGTCCTCCTTTCTTTATTTTTGCCTTTGTCAAAGTCTTATACCGATTTATTTGTGTTCTTTTTTCTCCGTTTGTCTTGTTTTATAGATCTAGGATTAGAATTGCTACTTTTCATACTTAGGTTGACGGTGATATGAATGGGTGAATGTGAGGCATACACTGTAAAGTGCTTTGAGTACTCGTAGGAGTAGAAAAGCGCTATATAAATGCAGTCCATTTACCATTTAGTTTAGTGTAATGTATGATAGTGTAATTTAAAACTTATTATAAACGATGAGCCTAGTCAAATGTTGAGGTAGGTAGGCACTGAGTGGGTATTGATGTTAATTGCCTCCTGTGCTGTGCTGTGCTTTAGGCTGTAAAGCAGCTGCTGGAGCTGCCTCTGAACCTGAATATCGTGTCTCCGGCCCACACCCCCAACTGGGACCTGGTGAGCGACGTGGTCAACTCCTGCAGCCGCATCTACCGCTCGCCCAAGCAGTGCCGCAGCCGATACGAGAACGTCATCATCCCCCGCGAAGAGGGCAAGGTCGGCCATCACACACACACACACGGCATTCAGGGAACTTACTTTATGCTAACTAAACCAGATGTTCCTATTCTGATTTCTCTCATTCAGTGTAAAGCATTAACCAGCGTAGTAAATCCTGTCATGTATCAATTCACGCTCTCACTATCTAACTGTATGACTTAGACTGGCAAATATCAGTAAATATTTTTGCTAACATAGCGCTGTCATTGTTATGGTCTTCAAACATAATGTTAAATAGCAGAGTTCTCTTTCCTGTCTCACTTTAGTTGATGTACGAGGCTAATCCCAAGAAGAAGACTAAGAGCATTTATAAGGTATGAAACACATGGGACTCAGAGGGCTAAAACATCTGCACATTAAAATATTTGTCCAGCCTGTTGATTCTCAGAATCCATCCAAGTGAATCAATAAAGCAGTCATTGTCTTATTAGATTGTTTGCTCATGTGAGGTCCAAATGTGATGACGCTCTTTCTGTAATTGTGTGTGTGTGTGTGTGTGTGGGCGCATACGCAGTCCAAGAACAGCCGTCCTCTGCGCACATGCCAGATCTACACGCAGGACGACAACGCCACCCACATGCAGCTGTACAGCAGCCGTTTTGAGCTCATGAAGATCATCGCTAGCAAGAGGAGCCCCCCTATTAAACCACTGTAAGACCTGCTCCCACCATTCTAACACACATCACATCTCATTATGTTATATTACATTAAATGACATCAAT
This sequence comes from Tenualosa ilisha, assembly GCA_015244755.2. Classification (NCBI taxonomy): domain Eukaryota; kingdom Metazoa; phylum Chordata; class Actinopteri; order Clupeiformes; family Clupeidae; genus Tenualosa; species Tenualosa ilisha. Next base: position 3,737,735 of record PYXC01001932.1, on the reverse strand, counting down.
GATATCACTTTACATTGCATCACATTACTTACCCTCGTCCAATCAGATATGATCTATTCCAGTATACATGTACCAGATTTAGCACTCTAGACATGTAAACCAGATCAGTGGACCCCTTCAGACTGTTGGAAGATGTACTTTAAAACTCGTAATGGATGTCAGGTCCTGGTGTGTTTGTGTCACAAGTGAGTGTTGGTTTCTGGTTTAATATTCCCCCTGTTGTTTTTTTTTGTTTGTTTGTTTGTTTGTTTGTTTTTCAGACTGGGTATGAATCCATTCCAGAAGAACCCCAAACATGCCTCTGTTCTGGCAGAGAGGTAACATCAGCCTCCATAGTTCATTTATGAAAGTCAATTGAATTGAATAGAATCAAGTTGAGGGCAAATATTACATGGTTAAAGTGATAACAGATCATGTGATCTGACCTGCCATGGCCTACTACTAGCAAGGGTGGAACTTGAGAAATAACTGTCCTGTGGTGTGTGTGTGTGTGTGTGTGTATCTGTGCGAGTGTGTGTTTGTGTTTTTGTTTGAATGGATCGGACGGTACTTTATTTTAAGGCTTACATCTGATGTCTGTGTTATTTCAGTGGGATCAGCTACGACAAGCCACTGCCCCCAATCCAGGTGGCATCACAGCGAGCAGAGCGAATTGCCAAGGAGAAGAAGGTGTGTGTGTATGTGAGAGAGAGAGTGAAAGAATGTCAGTCACAAGGGCTTTTTCGAGCACCATTTAAAAAAAACAGCAGTGTAACGGCAGAATAGGATACCTGACATTCCCATAAAAGACCTGCGTGCTCTCTGACTTATTATTTCGGAGTATTTTTTACGAGTATTTTTAAACATCAGCCAAGCGAAACATTAAAATGTCAAACTAACAGCATGGGGTGTAAACCAGACACCCTCGTTCTGTAAACAAGGTCAACACTACACATTTAAATTACAGTGTGGGGTACCCCCTGTCCCGTGACAAGGTAGGCATGAGAACCTTTATACAAGTGCTAACAGCACATACCCCTCTCTGTTTCTTTTCTCACTTTTTCTTTCCCTCTCCTTCCCCCTCCCTCCCTCTCTCTCTCTCTCTCTCTCTCTCTCTCTCTCTCTCTCTCTCTCTCTCTCTCTCTCTCTCTCTCTCTCTCTCCCTCTCCCTCTCCGTAGGACCTGGCCGAGAGGCAGCGGGCCCAGCAGCTAGCGCAGCAGCAACAGGCAGCAGCAGCGGTGGCAGCCGGAGGCCCCCAGGCTCAGGCCGGGGTGGCCCAGCCCCCGGCCCAAGCCCAGGCTCAGGCCCAGGCAGCTGGGCAGGTGCAGGCGGCAGGAGTCCCCCAGCAGGCCGCCGTGGCTGGAGCTGCCTCCGTGCCCAACACCGCAGTACTGGTGAGGGGGAGGCCGATGGCTAAATCCCAATGTCTCACCTTAGTCCTAAACCCTGACATCTCAGACTTAAAGGATTATTCTGGGGTTGATCAACCTATAGCTCTTTCATTAAGATGACAGGGTGCTGTCAGTAGGAGAAAATTTTGTACGACATAGATGAAACACTGAACCAGCAATTAACACTAACTCATAAGGGCAAAGAGAACTTTCTAAGAGTTTCTGTGCCCACACCGGTTAGTCTTATGTGCTGTTTAGGCCATGTTGGAGGAAATATTCTTCTTCTTTTTCCAACAGGGCTATGGGTTGATTTACACCATAATAACCCTTTAACTAGCCTGAATCAGCAAGGCTTGAAGTTGGTTCATGCCTGTAAAGTATTTAAGGGGTCAGGTCTTAAAGGGAGAGCTTGGATTCAGCCACTAATATGATGCATTATTACAAATACAGAAGTAAAGAACTTTTTTTGTGTGTGAACTGAATTAGTTGGCATTTGTCTGAATAGCAGTTGCATTTTGTTTCCTCCCCAGGCTGGCGCTATTAAAACAGCCGGAGCCGGAACAAGCATCCAAACAGGTAGGGTCCACTTTCATAATGTTAAATATTCAATAGCGATGTGGTGGAGTTGTTGCTGACTGGCATTGTTTCTATGTGTGCACCTATCAGCCACTGTTGGCGGGAATGTAAACACCGTAAACATCGTAAACACCGTTGCTGGAGTTCCTGCGGGGCAGTTCCAGGCCAACAAACGCTTGGCCTCTCCAGTCATCTCAGGAGCCCTGTCTGTACGTACAACTCTCTTCTCATACATTACACTACTCATCAAAGGCTAGAGATTCATGCCTCTAACACGGCCTCTGGAGATGCAAAGTGCATCCTCTTTGCTTAGTCTCCTTGTACAACTACTCTGAGCCTCTCCTTATTATGGCTATTCAGATGACTGGCAATAGTGATCCACTGGCTCCATCACATATCCTCCTGCATTTTGGATGTGAGGTGTGCCATTTCAAATTTCACTTAGCTGCTCCTGACTGGTCGTTTTCTATTGCACAAGCAAGGCACCCTGCTTTCATCAGTTAATGGTGTTGCATTAGATGGATTCATTTGCATAAGGCTGAGCAGAACTTCTGACACGGCGGAGCTACTCCCCCGCCGTCGCGCCACCTTCCCGAGATGCTTTGCAGGACGATTCGTCACGCTCCTTTGAAAATGAACTGCAATTGCGATGCGTGTTGTACTTGACATGGCCAGTGGATCTCCATGGTGACTTTGTCTTGTTCTGTCTCTCTTTTTTCTCTCTCTCTCTCTCTCTGTCTGTCTTTCACTCCTCTACCTCTCTGTCTTTGTTTTGTGTTTCTCTCTCA
>PYXC01001932.1:3700000-3732500 GCA_015244755.2 Tenualosa ilisha | reverse complement strand
GGTGAAAAACATTCTGCTGTGTGGGATACAGGTTTGGGTCGGGTCGGTGACGCAGTGAGAGTGCAGTTCTAATTTCTCAAAATGTCTAAAATACAGGTTCCAAATATTTTTGGTTTGCAAGTGATGTGAAGTCCAAAGTCCATGATAAAATGCATTTGGAGGTGGTGATTATAGCATTTAAAATCCTACCAGTTAGTCCGTGCACGCACCCTCACCGAACACCACTTTCACTTTTGGGCACGTCTGCTCTCAGCGCTGCATGGAGCAAGATTTCCCTTGTGCTGAATAGGCCACTTTAAGTCAGGAGCGGAGGTGTCGACTGTGCTGAATAGGCCACGTTAAGTCAGGAGCGGAGGTGTCGACTGTGCTGAATAGGCCACGTTAAGTCAGGAGCGGAGGTGTCGACTGTGCTGAATAGGCCACGTTAAGTCAGGAGCGGAGGTGTCGACTGTGCTGAATAGGCCACGTTAAGTCAGGAGCGGAGGTGTCGACTGTGCTGAATAGGCCACTTTAAGTCAGGAGCGGAGGTGTCGACTGTGCTGAATAGGCCACTTTAAGTCAGGAGCGGAGGTGTCGACTGTGCTGAATAGGCCACTTTAAGTCAGGAGCGGAGGTGTCGACTGTGCTGAATAGGCCACGTTAAATCAGGAGCGGAGGTGTCGACTGTGCTGAATAGGCCACGTTAAATCAGGAGCGGAGGTGTCGACTGTGCTGAATAGGCCACATTAAATCAGGAGCGGAGGTGTCGACTGTGCTGAATAGGCCACGTTAATTCAGGAACGGAGGTGTCGACTGAGACCAAGCTGTTTTTTGACACACCATTCTAAATGACTAAAGATAAAGATATAACATAGTAGAGTTTGGACTTGCAGTGTTAATGGTTGTTTGAATGGGCAGTTAGTAAACTTTTCATTCGGGGGTTGGTAGGGTATCAGGCCGGGTCGGCTGCAAAATTTTATTATTGCTATTGTCTGAAAGCGGGTCCGATGTGGTTTTAAGTATTGCGGGTATGGATCAGAACCGCTTTACAAAATTGAACCCGTGCAGGAATCTGATTTAGACCCATATTCTCTCAGCCTGCAGAACATGTCAATTTTGTGTGGTCTCGGTTCTTGAGCCATGCATCATGTTGTTACTTCTCCACATAGCCTGACATTGTCTGTCTCCCCCTTCCCTCCTCTCCTCTTCTCTTCTCTTCTCTCTCCCTCTCCCTCGTGACCCACCTTCCTTTTCTCTCCTCTTTTCTTTCACCTCTCCTCTTCTCTCTCGCTCTCTCTCTCAACCCCCTCCCCCTTCTTCTCCCCTCCTCTCTCTCTCTCTCTCGCTCTCTCTCTCAAACCCCCCCTGCTCTCTTCTCTTCCCTCTCCTCTCTCTTCTCTCCTCTCCTCTTCTCTCCTCTCCTCCTCTCCTCTCTCTTCTCTCTCTCCCTCCCCCCTCCCCCCTTCTCTCCTGTTTCAGGCACGTGTGCAAACTCAGGGCCAGCTCCCAGCACAGGCAGCCCAGCCAGCTCAGGTGGCTCTCTCCAAGCCCGTGGTGTCGGTGCCCACTGTGGTGTCCTCCGCTGGTGTCACCACCCTTCCCGTCACTGTGGCCGGCATCAGCGTGGCCATCGGGCCGGCACAGAAAGCAGGTAGGGGTCCGTGTGTCCGTCTCTCTCTTTCTTCCTTCCTTCCTTCCTTTCTTTTCTTTTCTTTCTTAATTTTCCTGCTTGCTTTCCCTCTTTTCTCCCTCTGTCTTTCCTTCTATATTTCCCTCCCTCCTCCCCACCCTCATAGGTTGGATGTATGTGAGTGTGTATTAAGCACAGACTTGTCTTGTGTTCGGTGCCAGGTGGGCAGGTGGTGACTCACCCGTTCCAGGTGCAGCTCCTGCGGCAGAAGCAGCAGCAACAGCAGGCAGCAGCCGCTCAGGCCGCAGCAGCAGCCCAGCAGAAAGCAGGCCAGCCTCAGCAGACCCCCGCCACAGTACAGCAGAAGGTACCCCACACACACACACACACACACACACACACCACTCCTCTCGTGGCATTGATCACTGGGTCAGATTTCTGCAGATTTCTGTTGCTTGCTAACTGAAGCTATGGTAGAACCCCAGGACAACAAACATTTATGTGTGTGTGTGTGTGTGTCATAGTTGGCCACGGGGCAGGCAGCCCAGGCCACCCAGCAGCAGCAGAAGGTGACATACGCAGCCACCACTCAGCTCCAGCAGCCAATCAAAACGCAGTACTACACCACCATCGCACAGCCCCAGAAGGGTGCCGCCACACAGCAGATTCAGGTAAGTGCACGTGTGTGCAAACACACGCTCACTCACGCACACACATGTCTATAAATGAATTTTCGGAATCATGAGCCATCATGCTAGATTACAGTTACAAATAGTGACGTCTGATGTTTGTCACACACACACACACTCACACTTCTGCCTACAGAAAGTCCAGCAGATCTAGCCACAGATACAGTAGAGGCCATGGACCACCAGGCATATATAGGGGCATATGAAATGACTTACAACGCACATCCATACATCCCCCACTAGGGCAGACATACACACGCACACATAAGCCTCCGTGTGCTACATCCAGGTCCAGCGTGTGTGTGCTTTCATTCCCATCCCCTCGGTCACCTCATCCTTCCAGCCGAGTTCTCAGCAGAGGCTCCGCTAACCAGCAGCTTTACCCACAGCTACGTCTGGAGGCCCCATGCGAAAATAGCCCTGTTAAATACGTTCAAGTTTAGTCCCCAGCTCTGTGGCAGAGGAGTGTGTGTGAGTGTGTTGGTCTGTGTTTTTGTGTGTGTGTGTGTGTCTTTCTGTCTGTGTCTGTCTGTCTCTGTTTGTTTGTTTGTGTGTGTGTTTGTGTGTGTTTGTTTGTGTGTGTGTGTGTGTGTGTGTGTGTGCTGTGTGTCCTTGGGTGTGCTTGTCTCCCTAGCAGTGCTTTGTGACTCATGTCCTGTTTGCTTCTAGGTTGCTAAGCTTCCCCAGATAGTACAGCAGCAATCCACAGTAGCCAATATCCAGCAAATAGTGTCCTCTCCCCAGCAGGTAAGAGACTCAGGGCTTCTGTGTGTGTGTGTGTGTGTGTGTGTGTGTGTGTGTGTGTGGTGTGTGTGGTGTGTGTGTGTGCGGCGTGTGGTGTGCGCGTGCGTGCGTGCGGTGCGTGCGTGGTGCGTGCGTGTTTCTACGTGCATGCGTGTATGCGTACATGCAGTAGCTGTACAGGAAAAAATGTACCTCCCACACTGTGAGGCCTGTGTGTGTGTGTGTGTGTGTGTCTGCATGGGTGTATAAGGTCAGCCCTCCCTCCTGTACCCCATCAGACCAGCGGTCTTGTGGAATGTGGGGGTGTAGTGTTAGAGACTGCCCCAGTGCTCTGCTCGAGAGTCCTCTCATGTTCACACACACTCCTGTGCCTGCACCATCTCTTTCGTCTCACTCCTGCCACTCATTACACACACGCTTCATCAGCCTCTCTCTCTCTCTCTTTCATCCCATCCCTCTCTTTCTTTCCTCTCTCTCTCTCTCCTTTTTCTCTCCCATGCATCTTTCCTTATCTGTCCTGACTAATTCAGTCTGGACACAGACTCAGCAAGATGTCGCCTCGCTGATTGTATTTTCCTGGAGAAAGTCTAATTATCCTCCCTTCCCCTCCTCCTCTCCGCTCCCTACTCTTTTACCTCGCTTACTCCTTTAACACCTCTCCTCTCTTCTCTCTCCCTCTCTCTCCTCTCTTCTCGCTGACTTGCTTCTTCCCTGTTTTCTCCCATGCTTTTCTCTCTCCCCCTTGTTCCTCTCTCTTTTTTCCTCTCTCTCTGTCCATCTCTCTCTACCTTGTTCTTCTCTCTCTCTCTCTCTATCTTTTTTTTTCTTTTTCCATCTTTCTCTCTCCCCTTGCTCTTTTCTCTCTCTCTCCCCTCCTCTCCTTCTCTGTTCTCTCTCTCCCTCTCTCTCTCTCAGATCCAGGCGCAGCCCCAGGCGGTAGCCCTGCCTCAGGGGGCGGGTGCCGGTTCTGGAGCGCAGGCCCAGGTGCAGGTGATCCCCGCCGCCTCGGCCGCCGCTCAGGTAGTCCAGCAGAAACTCCTGCAGCAGCAGGTCGTCACGGCAACAGCCGCCGCCTCCCCACAGATGCAGACCCCGCCCCCACACAGCCCCGCCCAGCAGGGCGCCGCGACAACCCAGGCTGCTGCCGTGGCCTCCACGGCAACGGAGACCCCAGCCCAGGCGTCGCCGGCCCAGGGCAAAGGTCAGACACGTGGCGGGGCGGCTGTGCGTTCGAAGGCCCCTGCCAAGCCCAGCGGAGGCAGTTAGAACATCTCTTCATCCTCTTCCTCATTCTGATCCTCTTTTCACTACCACCAAGCAAGAGATCTACAGGGAGGTGTGCGAAAACACACTTATGGACCACTCTGGGACACACACAGTGGCCTACAGACAGATCACTGGACCATCTAATACATACATACACACACACACACACACACACACACACTCATATTCCACTCGGGATATATGTGTTTATGGACTATTTGTCCAATGGACTTACCTTCCCTGAATAGTGTGTGGGGCCATGTGGATCCATAACAAATATTCAGTGCACAAGAAAGAGTAGAGTGATTGTGTGTGTGTGTGTCTGTGTGTTCAGATTTATGTAATTGTGAGTCTAGGTACTTGTCAACCCCTTGACCAGTATGACTCGCATTCAATTCTTGTCTATACACACACGCAGTCACATAGCCTCACCTTATGTGTGTTTTCTTGAAGCATCTCTCTATGCATATTGCAGTCAGAACTTTCCCCTATTCTGGCTCTCCTTCATTTCCAATGGCCCATGTCTGTCTGTGTGAGTGTGTGTGTGTGTGTGTGTGTATCTATGTAGGTACACACACACACACACACACACACGCACCTGGCGGTGTGTTCATGTTCACACTCCCATCAGATCAAAGCGCTGCAGGTGGTGATGGTGTCAAGGAGTCGCTGAAGAGTGGGTGCATGGCTGGGTGGGTGGTGGTGTCCACTCACAGATCCTCTGGGACGACCCCACTCCTGGCTGTGGCTCAACTCATCCCTCACGGACTTCACGTCATACGTTTGCATGTTAAAAAAAACATAAAAGACTAAAAAAAGGAAGGAGAAAGAGAATGACAGAGAAGCTATGTCTCTCTAGACTTTCTCTCAAAGCCGGCTAAGTGACGCCTAGCCACCCCATTTACACGTCTGTGTTTTTGTTGATAATGTTTTGTACTCTGATTTAAAAAGAAAAAATATTCTATCTGCATTTTTTTTTTTTTTTTTTTTTTTTTTTTTGTAATAACGGCTCCACCACCAGGACCCTTTCAGCTGGCGTGGTGTAATTTGAGGTAGGCAGAATAAATGTCTCCCCTCCTTAATATGTAATATATATTACACCTTCTTGACTATCGTTGTGTGGTATTGTAACATAGAGGACTGTGATTTAGTGCGTCTTTCAGGAGGCAAGGCTTTCCATGCTAGCTAGCTTTGAGGGACTGTGAGGGACAATGACCAAGGTGTGTTCACTTCGGCATACCTCAGAATGTGTTCGTTTGTTTGGCTTTTTCCTAGTCTATTCCACAGCCCTATCTGTGGGAATGTGTTCTGTCGAGGGGATGTCAGAAAGAGGTCTTGCCTTGCTGATAATCTGATATAGTGGTTGTACCATAATCCTACATCGCATCACCAGCTTGTATGTAAGAGAAACTGGATTAGAAAATATTGCTTGTGTGTTCATAATGTGATTGTTCATCAATGGCTCTTTCTCCCTTTAAATAGCCACCATGATGCTTTTTTTATAATATATGTATCAGATGTGACACTGTATACTTGTATGTTAACATTATTCAGTGTATGATCTCCATTCTGTGTCCTTTTTAAGAGCAGTTGATGTGTGTGTGTGTGTGTGAGTGAGTGTAAATGTGAGCATATGTGTAGGTGTGGGCAGGACAGCCATGTAAATAATGATGGCAAACAAACAAACAACAACAAAAAAAATCATTTGTACATGTAAAGTAGTTGTGGTTTCATTGGAGTTTTTTTCCGCCAAACTGTATAAAGTGTTTTCATTTTTATACACACTCACTTGGTCTGGGTCTCTTTGATGCTTGTCCAGTCTCTCTCTCTTTCTTTCTTTCTCCCTCTCTTTCTTTTTCTTTCTCTCTTTCTCTGTCTTTCTTTTTCTACTTTCACTCTTCATTTCTTTTTCTTATGTATTTTCAATCCCTGTTTCACCTCAGGGCAAACTGCGTGGAGTTGATGTATATTTATAGTTGTAATCCACTTGGTGAATCACTGTGACATAACACACGCATAACAGATGCACACGGCACTGGCATGAAGGCCCCGCTCTGATGTAACCTGTCGGCCCCTGTGGGCTACAAATCCTCACCCTCACACAGAGACAGAGAGAGAGAGAAAAACTGATGCACATAGAAGCATTCATTCAGACACAATGACTTGCAGGACCCACACAGTGCCAAAGCTGCTTCCATCTTTGGTTATTGTTGATGGAATAGAGATTTATAAGCCATACGTTTCATATATATACACACACACACACACACTGTGTATTGGAGCATGTGTGTGAGACGAAGGCCAATGGTGCGCTGTTCATGAAAGTGTTCAGGGGAGAATCTGTGTTTGACTCTTGCATAACTCTGTTGTGAGCCTGAGGAGTAGCTGTGTGTGTCTGTGTGTATCTGTGTGTGTCTGCTCAGTGGAGCAGAGCTGCTGACCAGAGCACAGCTGTCAGTTGTTGAGAAACTACACCTCCAGACTGCAGTGCAGAAATGCTGAGACTCAGCAAACCCTGTAAACACACACACACACACACACACACACACAGACACGAGCATCCCAGTCACGTACACATGTGGTCAGTGGCCGTGGAGCAATGAATTCATTCCAGGCCGTGCCCAGCGGACTCTCAGCAGACTGCCTTTGAAAACCCCTTTGCAAATGAAAACGCACTGTGGAATGTCTGGCCTTGTCCTTGTACCTCTGTTGTATAGGGCGCAGGGGTCAGGTTAAAAACATTTTGAAACTGTATGCGTGACGAATGACATTACCAGTTAGCCCCTGTCTGAAGTCTATGTTTTCAACACTAGAGGGCACTGTGGCATTTTCTTCTGCCATAATGGGCCATGATGAATAGAAATGACTTTCCTTCATGCATCGCCACCCATATGCACACACACACACTTGCATCTTTTTCGGTGTAATCTCTCTCCCCCCTCCATAACTGCTCTCCCTTCTTTCTCCCCTTCTCTGCCTGGCGAATGAGCCGCCCTCTAAGTAAACCAAGTCTGACAGGAGAGGTGAAGTGGAACGATAGGGTACAAGAAAAAAAAAAAAGAAAAGATGGAGAGAGAAGGGAAAGGCATCTGGACATAGCTCTTTCCTAGATACTGTGTGTGTGTGAGAGAGAAGAGAGAGAGACTGCATCTCTGTATGTATGTGTGTGTGAAAGAGAGAGAGTGTGACTGCGTCTCTCTGTGTGTATATGTGTGTTTGTGTGTGTGTGAGAGAGAGAGTGACTGCGTGTCTGTGTGTATGTGTGTGTGTGAGAGAGAGAGAGAGTGACTGCGCCTGTGTGTGTGTGTGGCTCTTCCTGATCAGGTTGAAGCGCACAAAGGCAAAGTATTAGCCATAAGAGAGGCTTTGTACCCACCCATTACCCACTACCCATTTTATTCCCTTTCGCCCGTCCTTACCCATGTGTTTTGCTCATCTTGTTCAACACTCCCATTTTGTTCCTGACAATCTAGACACTGGAGCATTTTATGTATATGTATATATGTATATATGTATATTCTCATATATATATATATATATGAATATATATGTTCTGAATATATATGTATATTCCATTCTGTTTGTAGAATCTGTAGTTAAAATTTTGTCTTGTGATTTTGTGTCGTGCTGGTGTGTGTGTGTGTGTGTGTGTGTGTGTATGTATGTGTGTGTGTGTTGGTGTACATGCATGCATGCATGTATTATGTAGATTTTATCGCTGACATATTGTGTGATTTTTTGTATTTTGCGTGGGTGTGTGTGTGGTGGTGGGAGCATATGAATGCCTTTGATTAACATGCAAGGCCTTAATGGAACAACATCTTCAACATCTCACATCTGCTGTGTCTTTGGGAAGATGTGTGTTTGCGTGTGAGAGCAGCCCAGAGCAGAGAGCATGAGAGAGAGAGAGAGAGAGAGAGAGCAGAGAGCATGAGAGAGAGAGAGAGAGCAGAGAGCATGAGAGAGAGAGAGAGAGCAGAGAGCATGAGAGAGAGAGAGAGAGAGAGAAAGAGAGAAAGGCCACTGGAGTGCCTGCGCTCAGATTGATGAGTCACTCAGGTCATCTCTAACCGAGCCCCCTGGGCCAGCCGCACTGATTATGACTCTAGAGGACCATCACCTTGGAAATGGGTCATCCAACCGGAGAGAGAGATGGGATGGGATGGAGGAGGTGAATAAATATGAGGACTAGGGTGATGAAGAAGAGGAAGAGGATGTGGTGTTCTTGTGTCAGTGGCCTGTGGTGATTCTGGTGGAGAGCCACAGACCAGTGAGGTCCGGAGGGGAAGTTTGGGATTGGATAGCAATGATGTGTGTGTGTGTGTGTGTGTGTGTGTGTGTGAGAGAGAGAGAGAGAGAGCGAGAGAGAGAGACTGAGGCCAATAGTGAGTGTTTGGCCTTTGTACTCTGTGTGTTTTGTGCGTGTTTGTGAACAAGGGTGAGATAATTGCAGGCTGAGAATGGATGGTCTTTCACCTTGAAAGGGAATGTGTTTACAGGGGTGTGTGGGTGTGTGTGTGCACACATGTGTGTTATGAATGGTCGCCCTTTCACCTTGAAAGCGCTGAATGCATGTGTGTGAGAGAGAAATAGTCCAATGGAGAATATTTGGCCTTTCACCTTGATATCACAGGGTGTGTGTGAGTTGAGTGTGGTGTGTTTAAGAGTGTAAGGGGTTGGGTGAGTTCACTATATGGAGGGAGCTGAAGGACAGTGGATAAATCACAGCACTTTAGCTGCCTAATTCACTCCATTAGAGAGACACAACATCTCTCTCTCTCTCTCTCTTTTTGCACGAGTGTGTGTGTATGTGTGTAGCCATCTCTCTACTCTCTCAGGGTCACTCTACTCCCCAGGGAGGCCCCTGTGCAAGCAGCATTGCTCCCATCTCTGAGAGTCTCCAATAGGTTGGCTATACATACAACTCTGTAGAAAACCTTTCCTGTCAAGGACATTTCACAGAACTTCCCTCAGCTCAGAGTGTGTGTGTATGTGTGTGTGTGTGTGTGTGTGTGTGTGTGTGTGGATGTGTGGATGTGTACAGTATGTTTCTCAGTATGTGTTGTCCTTGTGTGTTTGTTTGAAGAGCTACTCTGTCTCTGCGCTGTAGACTTTGTGGATAAATATCTCTAGAAACAACAAAAGCCATCATTGATTTTCCACCAGAGGTTTGAGGCCACAGAAATGTGCTTTTGAAATACTTTATTTTAGGGGTCTTTGATGATTGTATTGTCACAGTTGATCTTCCTGGTTGCTTTTTTCATTGTTCGAATGCTAATGCAAAGCCTTCAGTATCCTTCTGTAGTCTTCCTCAAAGCCTTGTAATGGCAGTACAGAATCATGTCTGTCCTTGGGGCATCCCATAAACACAAACATAACAATTGATCTCCCATTCTCTGATGGCCGGCAGCCTAACCACAAGGTAGTGGACGGTCAACACCAGATGCCTCGGCCCATTCCCAAGCCAGTGTATGACCACAAGGTCATTTACTTCAGCAAGAGTCCCCTTGACAGCAGCGCCAGGGTAGTCATGTCATCTTATCTCATTGCACCAAATATGTTGACACACGAGTGCCACACAGTGTCAGCCTCTGCCCCTGGCCACTGCCACTGCACAGCGTGGCCTCATCATCACCAGCCACTGCCTGGTCGGGAGTCGAGCACGCTTGAAACTCGACTGGAAAGCCCAGGCTGCCAGTCAGCTGATTAGAATGTCTCCTAAGGCATCGGGAGGGAGTTTTGCTAACAGTCCACACGCACAGCGAAGCTAGTTGGCATCCGTTAACACCAGCATGGCCTCTCTGTCAGCTTCATCGCCAGTAACTGGAAGGCCTACTCCAGCTTCCTAGACCCTTTCAGGTGGTTTGTTAGTTACACACCAGCTTTAAGTCACAGGAAAATATAGTTTTTTGACCTTATATGTGTGTGAATTTAGAACATGAAAACAGCTCACCAAAACAAAAAACAGCAGTCTTAAGGTGGGCAAAAAACATTCATGGACACCCTTCGGTATTCAAACTCTAAGTCGATGGGCTTTCCTTGGTATTAGCTAATTTGCTAATTATCCTGCTCATGTAGCTAGGCTAGGCTCCTGTGCAGCTAATAAAGAGGAGAGCTCTCCACCCATTTGTTACATTGAAGAAGAATGATGATTTCGTGTGATTAAAACAGACAGGTAGTCTATAGAGAGCCAGTGAAATACTGCTGTCGTCGTCTCCCTCATTTCCTACATGTCATTTGCACTGCTCAGCCAGCTGAATGATTCCCATTGACATTGTCAACCCGGAGCAAGGTGACATTCTGACCGCCTCCACCCCCGCCCCACCACAAACCCCCACCTATTTCACATATCCCCTTTTTTGTCTTCGTTTTAGACAGACTGTGTGTGTGTGTGTGTGTGTGTGTGTGAGTGTATTTCAGACAGACAGCACAAGGCTGTTCTGGAGCCTGTGTGATACCGAAAGAAGAAAGAGTGATAAAGTCGAAGGGAAATGAAAGATTGTTGCGTTCTGAGGTTCAGCGCGCGGCAGGCGGTTCGGCTCCACCGATTGTTCTTGACAGCCTGGCGGAGATGAGAGGGAACGGGGGCGCCGGGGCTGTCAGCTTTCCGCAGGCTGCTGAGCAGAAGACACACTAACCCAGTGTCACCCAGCATGGCAGCAGCCGTCGAGGAGTGTGTGTGTGTGTGTGTGTGTGTGTGTGTGTGTGTTGCTCTAACTGTGGCATACACAACTGCAAACAGGATAGACCCAGCACTAGACCCGACAGGTTTCAGCGCAGGTGCGACATAGACAACAGGCTTTCGAGTCTGGGAGACAATGCTAAGCTGCTAAGCCGAGCCCATGGCTGCTTTTCTCTCAGTCACTTTTCCAGACCTTGTGGCATTTCCAGATCTCATTACCAAGACCATGGTTTTACACTGAATTACATATACAGTACATAAGGACAAAAATATATTTCACCATTCTCAAAAATATATACATCATTCTCTTGTAACCTACAGTAGCACTACATATAAGGTCTATAATGTAATAATAATAGTAATTCCATACATTTAAATAGTGCTTTTCAGGGCACCCAAAGCACTTTACAGTGGAAGGGGACCTCACTAACCACCACAAATGTGTTGTACCCATAGACTGTATAAGGTTGCACCCACCTGGGTGATGCACGGCAGCCATTATGCGACGGAACACTCACCTCACACCAGTTTAAGGTGGAGAGTGAGGGAATGAATGAGTGTAGGCTTTTATCTTGTATAAAGATTTCTTTGCATTCATGAATCAGTGAAACCATACAAAGTCAGGGGCACTCTTATGATCTATGACATACATTTATGATCTATGATATATATCTATGATCTATGTTTTTCCAGGATGTTATTTCAGGATAAAAATCTAAATACAGCAACATACAATACATGTTTCGCCATCACAGAATTCAAACGTACTGTAGCTAGTAGCTGTGAGAGAGCCCACCACCCTGGAAAAAAAAACATGGCTGCATCTTGGCAGCTTATTATTGGCTCACACGAATAAATATAACTCCTCTAAAGGCCATGGTTGTCCCACAGGACCTCACCACATGAAGCGTGTCACTGGGTCCCGGCTGAGACAGACCTCCCAGCTCCTAACGGAGGAAAAAAAAGTCCAAATTTGACCTACAGTAACCACAGAAGATGACTGATGTGTTGTCGTGGCAACATAATCTCCATTCAACCCCTCTTCCATGAGTGGGCGAGTGATCTGTTGTCCTGGCAACTGGTACGTGTCACACATATGACACGCGTTGTATCGTGTACAACAGAGCATGCCTGTGAGGAAGCCTCCCTGAGGTTCCATATGTATTATTCAACAAAAATCCACCATTGCTTGAATGTTAGCAAGACAAGACAAGTCAGGCAAGTCATCCACACTCACTCTTTTCTTTGTTTCTCTCTCTCTCTCTCGCTCCCTCCCTCTCTCTTCTATTTCTCCCTCCTTCTGTCTCAGTAATAGCTCATTACGGATTATGAGTTCTCCTATGGGTATTATAGCTTCGGATGTCAGCTCTTACTGGTGGATTAACCTCTGCTCTCTCTCTCTCTCTCTTTCTCTCCTCTCCTCTCCTCTCCTCTCCTCTTCTCTCCTCCTCCAGAGAGGCCCACCGTCAGCAGTGCAAGATCTTGCATAGTTAGTGGGGACCCGTGAGAGCACCATTATTAATTTATGGAAATCTATGACTAAACATTAGTCACTGGAGCTCGGGGACTGGAGAGGGCAGTGTGATGGAATGAGAGAGAGAGAGAAAGAGAGAGAGAGAGAGAGAAATGAAGAAAACGCTCTAGGGAGTAAAAAAAGAGGTGAAGAAATGAATGATGGAGAGAGAGAGAGGCAGGGGAGGGAGAGAGAAACACACATTCTACTTGTTCAGCTTCCAGATCAGTGATTAACCTTTAAGTGTGTGTGTGTGTGTGTGTGCGTACACGTGTGTGGAGCATGTGTATTTACATTAACTCCTGCGTGTGTGTGTGTGTGTGTGTGTGTCGTCAGGCTTTATGACCTACAATGAGTAATTTGATTACAATCAGGTCACAGAGATTAGTGTATGTTGGAGCGTTTCCTTGGCTGTGATTCTCTTTGTGCTGTTTAGTGTCAGGAACTGAGGGCTTACTAGCTGAACCAGAGCTGAGCCGGAGCTCAGCCAGAGCTGAGCCCGAAGTGAAGCGGAGCGGAGAGCTCTGTTGTATTTGTCTGAGCCGTGTCAGCACAGGCACCAACCATGACTGAAGGTTAGACATGTGAGTAAGGGAGAATGGAATGTCCTGCACTCTCTTTCCGTGTGTGTGTGTGTGTGTGTGTGTGTCTGTCGTCTGTCTACATAGGTGAGAGACAGTAAGAGTATATGTAGAATTGTGTTTGGGCTGGGGCTAGTTTCTTCAAAACATGAAGACAGATGGAGGATGAGATGGAGATTGTAGCTAATTCCAGTGTTGAAATGAGTGAGAGAAAAGGAATCGTCTGGAGAAGAAAAAAACCAAACAAAGGTGCAGTCTGAACCTTATCTCCAATCATCACATTGGTTAAGTCATGGAAAAAGACAGATGGGGAATTTGTGTGTGTGTGTGTGTGTGTGTGTTGGGGGGGGGGGGGGGGAGTGGGGGTAAAAACTGTGGTGTGGCTAATTTCTCAGTGTGCAGGAGGAGGTGAGACGTATGCTTCATTTCCTCCCGCACCCACTAATCAAATGTGTCACCCAGAGCCTCACACGTGCTCACACACACACACACGCACACACACACACAAACTCTCTTCCAATTTGATGCCTGTTCATTCCCATCCAAATCCAATTTTCTGTCTTCACCATTACACTCTCTCTCTCCCTCCCTCTCTTTCTCTCTCTCTTTCTCTTTCCATCCCTCCCTGTTTGTGTGTCTGTGTATCAGCTATGTGTGGCTGTTTGTTACTACTGTTAATTCATTTTGGCTTACGTGCAACCTAAACATATCCCTACAGTACCTCTGTCCATTTTTCTGCTGATACCTGTTTGTCAGTTGTTTTTCTCTTGTGCTGACACTCCTCTGCCTCAGTGTGTGTGTGTGTGCGTGTGTGTGTGAGAGAGAGAGAGTGTGTGTTACTTAACTATACATCTGCTAGAATAATATTCAAATACAGACTGTTTTGTTTAAAACATCCATCAAGAAATCAAGACGTGATCTTCTTTTGATGTATTAAATGCTATCAGTCTGTATATGTGTTGCAAACTTTGGCTTTCAGTGCAAATTCATTGTTCTTGGTCCTCTTGGGTATGTGCACACATTTGTTTTGCGTGGGTTGCAAGTGTGTGGACAAAGTCAGGCAAATGCAAAGTGACAGCAAAGTGCTGCTCCATCTCTGCCATAAAGGCTAGTTAACCCGTCTGGAGACGATGGTGCCATGTTTGCCCTTAAGTGCCAGTACATTGCATGTAAGGATGAATAGCACAGAGCATTCTATGTTTGACCTGTCTATTTCTGAAACATATGTTCATCGGTGTCTGAAACTGTCATTCCTCCCCTACTGGACGTTGAGATCCAAATAAAAGAAAATGTGTATGTGTGTGTGTGTGTGTGTGTGTGTTTGTGTGTGTTTATGTGTCTGTTTGTTAGTCTGTGTGTGTGTGTGTGTGTGTGTGTGTGTGTGAGTGTGTGTGTGTGTGTTTGCCAGTGTGTGCGTGTGTGTGTTTGTGTGTGTGTATGCTTCTGTCTGTTTTTTTTTTTTTGTGTGTGTGTGTGTGTGTGTGTGGTGTGTGTGTGTATGCGTCTGTCTGTGTGTGTGTGTGTGTTTGTTTGCCAGTGTGTGTGTGTGTGTTTGTGAGTGTGTGATCCCCAGACTCCTCTGGCGTGTGATCTAGCTGGCAGGGCCCCTGTGTGCTCCTGCTATATTTAGTCATCTTATTATTTATTTACCCAGAGGAGGGAAGTTGGCCAAGTCACTTGACCTGGATTGCACCACACCATCTCTTCCCCTGCTTTCTCTCTCTCTCTCTCTCTCCTTTTCTCTCTCTCTCTTTTTCTCTCTCACACACACACATACACACACTAAACTTACTCATTTACTCTACGCTTTTTGATTGTGTACACACACACACACACACACAAACATACACATACACAAACTCACTCATTCACTTACTCCACACCCACACTGCATCTAGCTCTGTTAGTGGTTTGAATTTAATCAATAATCAATCAATAATTAATCAACAATCAGTCACTTGCTTGTTTGCTCCGTATTGTTTGTTCAGTCACTAAGTTGTCACATAATGACCTCACACTTTACTAATCAGTCATGTCTTCTCTATCTTATTTATTTGGTAGACCACAAATCTAATAGTCTATTCTAGAAGTCCATAAACCTTCTTTAGTCCACTCCACACCAACTGCCTGTATAATTAAGTATCTACTTCTCAGGCGTCCGGGCCTTAATAAACCATTTACCAATGCTTTGTCACTATTCTAGGGCCGCATGAAAACGTTGTTACAGCACCTACAAGTGATCTCATTTTGATTCTTCTGTATTTCATTTCACATGCTGCATTACAAATAAACTCTCCCGTTTCCCTCTGGAGTTTCTCAAGCGCCCGCAAGCATTGGCAGTGTTGCTGCTCCCTCCCTCGACCTACGACAAGTCGGCCTTTACATTACGTTATTTGTTGTAGCAGGAAGCTGGCACTTGGACGGGCTCTTTTTTTTTGCAAAGACGGCAGTGACGAGTGAGTGCAAAAGGAGTATGTTTCACAAAAACGTGGTTGCTAACTACCGTAACTTAGCTATTTTGTTGCTTGCTCATTGCCGACCAACTAAATTGTTAACAGGTTAGGAACGACGGTGATGGGAAACAGACACCAGGTTGGGGAAAACTAAAAGGCGAGGAAGAAAAATAGGCCACAAAATGAAGGATGAAAACCCAGATGATAGTGAGGAGAATCAGCCAACTGCTCGAATCGAACTAGTTCTGAAAAAAACGCATTCAGTTGCGTGTAGTCTATTTTGGATTTAGGCAAGATGAAAAAGTAAACTACTGACATCACGTTGACATGTCAATAAACTCGCTGAGTGTGTGTAAATTATCTACACAGGTGGTGTCGCTTTTAGAAGCAGCGGCCTCCAATAGTAGCACGGCAAGAGGCAGACTTTACAGTCACATTAAACATCACCACAAAGTGCAATATGATGAAGCCGTACAAGGAAAGAACTACAAAAATACCTGTCATCCGACAACGCAAACATCTCTAATGGGAATCCTGCACGATGCTACACCTCGTCCACAAGATTCAAGTAGGAATTTCGATCTGTTAAAACAAAATAATGCAGAGAATGGTGATCTTAATTCTTCGTGATTCACATTTTTCTCAGAATCATGCTGCTGTACTGGATTCCTGGATTACTGACTCATGTTCTATTACTATCTTACAATTGTTTCTGTGTGTGTGTGTGTGTGTGTGTGTGTGTGAGAGAGAGAGAGAGAGAGAGAAAGGGGGCAGGGATTTGAAAGTTGAAAGTTTGTTCATTATACTGGTTAACCCAAAAAACAGTGTTCCTGCTGCTCGCCTTTTCTCTTGACTGAGCCAAACTTACACAAAGGTGCTTAAATACTCAGTCATCCTGCTTAAGCTGAATAACACGTGTGTGTGTGTGTGTGTGTGTGTGTCTCGGGGTTCTCTGTGGCCTTGGATAAAAAGGCCCTTTATGTTCCTAATGGAGTGACTGAGTTTAACCCAGCAGGCTCAACCAGCTCCGTACCACACCATTATGTGTGTGTGTGTGTGTGTGTGTGTGTGTGTGTGTCTGTGTAATGAATTGAAGGGAGTGAAAGACCAGTATGGTAGAAGTTGGAGAGAGACCAGCAACCATTAGCAAAACACCGACTGCTGTACACCCCCACACTGTGACATGCACTCATCCTGTGAGTGTGTGTGTGTGTATGTGTGTGTGTGTGTGAGAGAGAGAGAGAGAGAGAGAGAGAGAGTGGTTGTGCGTGTGTGTGTATGTGTGTGTCTGTGAGTGCATCTATATGTGGGGGTGTGTGATTCTGAAGATGGATCTCTGTCAGATGGAGGTGAAAGGTGAGGATGGCTCCCAGCACAGACGGATTGTTCCCACCCCCCAGTCATAATGGGCTCGGCACCTCTCTCCCTCTGTGTGTGTGTTGTGTGTATATGTGTGTGTGTGTGTGTGCGTGCAGATGAGCTGATGGTGGTCACACTAGGATGTTATTTATTGGCTATGCTTCAACTCCTCTCTGCCTCCCTGCTCTCTCCACAGTCACTCTCATTGATCTTCCCCTCATACGCCCCCGCTGACAGCTCCCTCTGTGTGTGTGTGTGTGTGTGTGTGCGTGTGTGTGTGTGTGCCCGGGTATTTCAGCTAGAATCTAGGAACTTCCATACTGTGCTTAAGAATTGCTTGGACTGGTATGGTAGTCAAAGGACTCCCACTCCATCACTATCTAGTAAATACACACACACACACACACACATATATACACACACACTCTTTCACACACACACAAACACACACCAGAAAAGGGTACATCTCCAAACAGTGTAGGAGGGGTGTTTCTTATTCTCTGCCATAATGGAAGGAAATTGTGAATAAGTAGATTGCCATCTTGCTGTGGGATATAGTGGTCGGTCTCCATGGTAACACACTCTTGAGACTTGTTTGATTTGGCATTCTCTTATTCAAACACTCACAGATGGACACACGCAGACTACACAGACACACATACACAAACACACACACACACACACACTCAGACTCTACAAGCTTATCTACCTTGTAGCATCTGTACATCTCACATCCTACAATCAGTGCAATGGAGCTTTTCCTGATCTTGTATCTCATAAACGTCTCGTCTCATCCCCTTACACACACACACTCACACACACACACACGCACACAGAGACAGACAGACAGAGAGAAAGTGTGTGTGTTTGCATATACATAAACAATGGGATGACTGGCTTTAAAGAGGGGCTTTGTGCATGGCTGCATAGCAACAATTCTCATGCAATTATCTCCATCTTCCTTTAGCACTGATGCACAGCCTGCCATGCCTCACTTCAGATCACTCAACTTAGTCAAGAGCGTAAACACACACACACACACAGATACTCTCTCTCTCACTCTCTCTCTTTCTCTCTCTCTCTCGCTCACTTGCTCTCTCTCTCACAGACACACACACACACACACACACACATACACACACATGCACACAAATTATCACATGTAGAACTCTGCTGTTTCTTGTCCTCACTCTTTGGCTCCTTTTCTCAGTCTGTCCTTTATCTCTTTTTCTCTCTCTCTCTTTCTCTCACTCTCTCTCTCTCTCTCTGATTCATACAGCCTGCCACATGCCTCCCATATCAATAGATCAGGGCCAAGCTAACAAAACATACACAGCCCTCATGCGCCCACTCATTCACATACACTTTCACACACACACACACACACACACACACACACACACAGACAGTACAAGCCCGTCAACTACACATCACCACACACCCCTCTCAGAACTTACACTTTCTCACTTATGCGTGCACACTTCCAGAGAAGAGAGCTCGGAAGGATTCCGGCATATTCCATCCAGATGGCGATGGTTAGCTGCAGCCCAGGAAGGCCTGCCAGGTCTGCACTCGCTCTGTCAACAGACCCGAGGGGAGGCCCTGTCACTCACACCGCCTGGTGCCATTTTCACGGAAACATAGACCGATAAGCAGATAATGTTTTCGGAGAAAGAGACGAGATATAAGAAGGAAAAAAAAAAACAAAAGAAACAGCAGATTTTCAGGAACTGCTCACATGAGAGTCAGAGTGCGAAGTCTCTTGAGATTAGTGAATAATTAGAGGTCTGAAGGTCTCCTTTGTGAGTAAATCACTGTAAACACTGGCCCTCCCTCTCTCTTTCTTTCTCTCTCTCTCTCTCTCTCTTCCTTCTCCATCTGTGTCTGTCTCAATTATATCTCTTGCTATATTTATTTGACTAAAAACGTCACAGACGGACACATTTTGGCCTAAAGCCATCCTCAGGGTTTAGACCTTGATCGAGTTACCCTTTATGTTACGCACCAAAATTCTTAAACGTTTCTTTGGAGTTGCACGCATCCACCTCTCACTCTTTTCACTCTCTCCCACATGGAGCAGTTTTATATACTAATGGCAGTTAGACCTAGAACATTAAAAGGCAGCTGATTTAAATGCACAGTAAGAGCTGCATTATTTAGCTGTTCCATTGTGCCAGCTGAAAATTACTGCCTCAAATTGCAGTGCGTGTCCAATAGTAGTATTTTATAGCACGCTGTGCAGTATGTGCTTTCTCCTTCCCCCAAGCTCTCAGCTATACAGCTTAGGGGCGTCATACTGAATGTAGTTAACACAGGGGCCATGGAGGTCCACCCACTCACAGAGCTTTGAGAAAACACAGGCCAGCTGTTTAGACTGTTTTCCCATACGGGAATATTGCAATATCAAGCATATCCTGAAATATATCTTTGAGAAAAGTATTTTTACCAGGCCTAACATATGGTTTCCATAAAATGCACAGTTTATTTAGTTTACTGGTTTAACTATATTTATGGCTTTTGTGTTTTAATGTGTTATATACGTGCTATTAACATTTCAATATTTTGCTGTACATTTATTTATCTGTGGGGTGATAGGTATCCCTGCTGGCTGGGGTCAGGCACTGATTTACAGCTGATCTGAGAGTAGACCTGCACCTCAGTCTCAAATCTTCAGCTGTAGGGAGTAAGTCAGCTCAGACTGAACTCTGATCAGCTGCCAGCTGTTCTGATGAACCCGTTACTTCCTGTGAGCTTCTGTTCCTCCCATCATGCCTTTCATAGTGTGCTGCCCCATTCCCTCCACCCTTTCCACCCCATCCGAATGCCCCCTCCGTTAATCCATCCCATAAATCAGGACCAGTGCCGTCGCTGGGACGACCACCTGGAAATTCCAGTGTGGCCTTGAATATGAGCCCAGTGGCACATTTGACAGAAGACAGGACTGGCAAGCCAAGCCTCCATTATAGCTGTCAGCTGCTGGAGGACATTTACCCCTAGTCTACTGAGAGGGAAAATGAGAAAACCCAAGTGGAGAGCGAGAAAGAGAGAGAGAGAGAGAGAGAGAGAGAGAGAATGGGTTGGTGTGGTGCCACTGCTGCAAATGATGGTGCTGTTTGTTTTTACCGGAGATTTTCAGTCATGAATGTTTACAATAGAACAGAGATGTGTGTATGTGTGTGTGTGTGTGTGTGTGTGTGTGTGTGTGTGTGTGTTTGTGTCTGTGTATGTGTATGTGCTTTGTGTGGGCTTGTCAATGCTGGGAGGATGAACTTGATGTATTGATGTAAGGGGATGTGGCACATGAACCACAGACACAGAGCATGTTCAGACCAGCACTGCTTTCCAGACATTAAACGGAATTCACATGAAGTTAATAACAAGGAGAACAAGAAATTATGTTTAAAGCCGAGAGACTCATTTATTAGATTAGAATGCTACTTTGCATTCACATAAAAATGAGCATCAACTGAGTATGTTCACACTGTCAAAGATACTAAGCAAAACTGCAGAGATGTCACAAGTACAGCTGAGAGATATAGACGGAGGCAAACACAACAAATCGTAGTTGCACTAAGAGCAAAGGATAAGTAATTGTGGTACGAGATGGGAAGCTCTGAGGAGATGCGCACTTCCGTTTTGGCCCCAAAGACACCAATACTTCAACATGTTTCACAAGTTCATTTAACAAATATTGTGTCACTAGATGAGCAGAAATGAAAAACTTGCTGTAGTTTTGGGGGAGGATAGAAACACCTGCCTATCGGCAGAAACTTTTGTGTCCTCACTGGACAGCCCAAGAGAACTTGAGGACAATTGCCTTGTTACTCCAAGCCAGCAGCCCTCCAGTCCTGGTCTGTCTACGACACAATTTTTATTGAGTCAAATACTATTGAATTGTGCGAGAGCGAAAGAGAGTCAAAGACAGAGAGAGACAGAGAGAGAGAGAGAGAGAGATGAAGTGAGAGAGAGACAGAGAAAGAAACTGGGAGAGGTAAGGTTTAACACTCTTCTTCAGTCAATTTTGGAGTGTAACAATAAAGCCAAAACAACATCAACCAGTGATACAGCAGGAGAGATGAAGAGAGAGTGTGTGTGAGGAATACAAAGAGTTGAGAGAGAGAGAGAGAGAGAGAGAGAGAGAAGGGAGAGAGAAATATAGAGTTGGATTCATAAAATGTCCCTGTGACCACAATGTGGACCAATATTAGTAGCCAAACACCACACAGACAGAGAGCGGCAAACAACAACACCCCATGCAGACAGCGACTACACCCACCCTCTCCCTCTTGGAGTTCAGCATTGACAGAACAGACGCAGTGTGTGGATGCATATCAATAGCACTGATGTCACACCCTGATATGACCCATAAAACACGTGCACACTGTTGCACACAAATCAATGTTTACTACCACAAACAACCCCACAGAGGGGAGCCTGAGCGATGACCCTGTGGATAAACACCCAGTCCAGATGCAAAGCTGGTCAGTGAACTCACTGACATCTTTGTGTACAGCCAAAATGCCTCACTATAAAAAAAAATGTAAAAGGAAGAAATTAAAAGGTGTTCCAACACTGGTATCTCCAACAGAAACAAACAAGCACATAAAATACAAAATAGATAATACAAACAGGACCTCCAATTCCAGATCCCAGATGAGATGCATTTTGAACAAGCACTTAAAAACAATCAAAGATTATACCGATTTTCAGTTTACGTGGAAAACTCTCCAGTTAAAAAAAAAAAAAATCCTGTTCGTTGCCATGTCATGAGTTGCCATGCCACTGAGAGAAAGCCTCCTGCCAGGCCCCGTTGTCATGCCAGCTCACGCTCACACTCGCTTGTTTATGCCCAGGCCTCTCTTTGGGCCTCCAGTTTTGGCCCATGTGAGTGAGAGAGGAGAGAAGAGAGAGAAAGGGAGAGAGAGAGAGAGAGAGAGAGAGAGAGAGCAAGTGAATATGCCCCTACATCCCCTTCCAGATGCATCAGGGTAGGTAAAGTATCTGCGGGTTGTTAGGGGTTACTGTGGTTCAGGTGAAGCAGATCAACAAGTGGAATGGACTGGCTCAGTGGTGAGCTTAGCAGGGGTGCGTTTCCTCTTCGGCTGGCGTGTGTGCCAAGCCTGCAGCTCTGCAAGTGTGTGTTTTTATTCCCAAGAAAAAAAAAAAACCCTCCACACCACTGCCTATAAAGAGTATTCCATTAATCAGCATTTAAGGATTTATAGTACATCAACAGACCCGGGGTGTGAAGTCTTCCGTTTTATGGTTTTCCCCCACGGCACCCGCAACAAGTGTTTAGCTTTCCAGTTGTCAAAACAACCAAAGTTGGTACACGTGTGCCACCCTAGTCTCCGTGCCGAGGGGCTGCGATTGAGGCGAACACACGCTGCAAGGTTTGCCACATGGCAGAGCGGAGGTGTTCAGTCGTCCTTCCATAAACTACGATCTGCAAGGCCAGTGTCCCTGTAGGGGTAGCTATTTCTCCTGGCCACTGGATTTGTCCAAATGCAATTGGGTGTGTGATATGTGCGGAGCAACTTTGTTTTCATAGACACATAGCTTGCTTGTGTGTCACTTTCATAGCAGGCCTGAGGTTATTAATGCATCCTTGTTGCATGCAAATTAATGCATGATTCATTTGCCATGTGGAGGAATGACAGTGGCCAGTGGGTAAACCGACTGTGTGCTGGCTGAGCCTACACATATTCTCTTTTTACTTGGGGGGGGGGGGGCATCATATTTCTTCCATTTTTATGCACACACACACACACACACACACACACACACACACACACACACACACACACACACACACACACACACACACACATACACACACACACACACACACACAAACACACAGAGCCATTCATATAGAGGACTCTGTCTGTGAGAGGGGGCTTAGGTTTCTAAGCTCCTGGAGAGAGTCGATGTGACACATCAATCAATGACACACACACACAGAGACACACACATACACAATTAGCTACAGACACACACACTGTAACCTTTTACACACATCCACAAGAGAAAGCTGATAAGGACATCAGCTCACATACACACATGCACGCATGCACACACACACACACACACAACACACACACAGTGGCTCTGTCTCTCCGGAAAGTTCAGTCAGTACATATATAGATAAAAAACACTTTTATGCTCCCCTGTACCTAGTGCCTCATTTTCACCTTCTCTCTCTCTCTCTCTCTCTCTGTGTGTCTCTCTTTCACAAACACACTTAGGCTACATAATGAAACACCATCCCCCTCTTTTTGGCACAGGTCAGGGGTGCTTCTTTCAATGCCTGTGGCGAGGAATGGAGGGCAGCATAGTAAGAGAGAGAGAGAGAGAGAGCAAGAGAAAGACGAGAGAGGCGACAGGAGGGGTGATTTATTTATTCAATAATGGCACATCCAGACGGGGCGAGGAGAGCTGTGATCACGGTTACACTGGCCTCGCCAAGACGCCACAAATGGGGGGAAGGGAAAAGACCAGAGAGGAAAAGAAAGAGAGATAGAGACAGAGAGAGAGAGAGTTGGAAATAGAATGCAGGAGAAAAGCAGAGATGGAATGAGAACAAGGAAGAGAAGCAGGAAGAAAGGAAGGGAGGCTGCAAGAAAGTGTGTGTGTATATGTGTGTGTGTGTGTGTGTGTGTGTGTGTGTGTTAGTGTATATACTTCTAGCCCTCCAGACTCATACATCACTCCTACATTAAATGTAAGCCGATATGAGGACAAGGCTGCCGACACTTTAAGCACAGGACTACTCTCTTCCCCACACAGTGCACTACATGACTCTTGGCCCTCACATGGGATTAAAGCACAAGATCTCAAGCACATTTAAACACAGTCATTTTTACCTTCTCCAAATTTCCATTGCAATGGCTAACTCTATGAAATGCTGAAACTGTTACCCATTTTGTTGCAGGAAGCATCAAAAATTTCGGGGTCACTGACCATCATTCACTAATACCTTTGTAAGAATTTTTTGAAATTTGTTCTTAAAAAGGTTTCTACACATACTGTATATGAGCAGATACGAAAACAGATTTTGGATCCTTAATCTTTGGATCCAGAATCCAAAAGAAGTGTAAGTGGGATTTACAGAACAGATTTCACTGTTGGTTTGTGAATGAGGCCCATTGCCTTTACAATGTGCTCTGACCCCCCAAAACACTTTCAGTTCTCAAACTCACATCATCATCTTGCAATCAGAAGACCTGCCCTAGTCTCTGTCTTAAATTATGGCCATGGCTGGAACACAGCATGTTTGGTGACGATAACATTTAATCAGTCTGTTGCAGTAATAGAGGGGTGTGTGTACAGTAGTATAGGGCTGTAAGTGGGGAAGACAGAACCTGGTGGTGAGGGAGCAGAAGATCTGACAGTATGTGTACTTGGTGTGTGAGGCTTATGAATTAACCTCAGGTCTAGGTCCTTGTCAACGTGTGTGTGTGCACATTGCAGTGTGGTATATATCCCTTGGAACTTGTTCTTATCTCTCTCTCTCTCTATCTATCTATCTATCTATCTATCTATCTATCTATCTGTGTGTGTGTGTGTGTGTGTGTGTGTGTGTGTGTGTGTGTGTGTGTGTGTGTGTGTGCGCACACAGTGCAGTGCGGTGTTTCCCTGTTTGTTTCCTACATTTAGTATGTGCCAGATTAAAATTGCATGAGGTTGTGAATGCTTGAAGAGTGGTGGAGTGTAGCATACAGATTTGCTCCTTGTGCGCACTGCAGCTGGGAGCACATGCTCTTCTCTGTAGATAACAGACACAAAGAACACTTAAAGAACACATCAGCAGCATTCATGTGCCAATATAGTTTATGCTCAGGCATTTTAGTTTGTAGGACATTAATGTTTTTTAACTAGACACAGCCAACCGGCCAGCTTAGACAGGCTGCATGTTAGTGTGTATATGTGTGTGTGTGTATGTGCATGAGTGTGTGTGTGTGTGTCTGAGAGAGAGTCGTCTGTGTCCAGAGACAGTATCATTAATTAGCATGCCATTATGAGCTGTGAATGCATGGTGACAGAGATGGATGTTGCCTGGGGACAGTGAAGGACCAGTGGGGGGGAGGGGGAGGGATGACGGGGGTGTTAATCACGGCTAACCTTTAACCCCTGAGCAGGAAACTCCACAGAATACTCCCATTAGTACTGGTAGGCTGGGCATGATAAAACATGGAGACAGGGAGCCAAGGAGAGAGAGGGAAGGAGAGAGAAAGAGAGAGAGAGAGAGAGAGAGAGAGAGAGAGAGAAAGCATCCATGGAAGAAAAGAAGAAAAGACAGGGGAGAATGAAAGCAATGATGAAAGGAAATATCCTTCACAAGAAAAAGAGAGAGGAAGACTGAAAATGCTACATGATCTTTTTCAAAGAAGCACAGATGTCACTGAAGATGGAGTCTTGCCTCTAGGCAGGAATAAGGGATTGGTTAGATCTTGCCCACACAGACACACATACATACAGTACATACATACACATCATACATGCACACACACACACACACACACACACACACACACACACACACACACACACACACTGTATGTACATACCAAAAGACCTTGAGGAAGAGGATTATTTACTTAGTATTCAAGGAACACGCTGGGAAGAGACGGCTCTCTTCGATATCAGATATCACCCCTCCCCCCTCATTTTACCCCACACCATTACCCCCCCCCCCCCCCCCCCACCCCCAGCCCCACTCTCTGTCTCACACACACACACACACAGACTCTCGCTCTCACCCTCCCACTCTCCTGTTTCCCTCCACTCTTCTCTTTCACCATTTCCCCTTCCATCACTCCTGTGGTCTGTTGATCTCTCTTTACCTCTTCTTTCCACAAACCCACATTCTCTCAGATGGGCAGGCACACACACACACACACACACACACACACACACACACACACACACACACAGACAGAGAGGCAGCAAGGGAAAGAGAGAGACAGCTTCAAAAGACAGCCAAGTAAGCATGCCTGAGCTGTGACACAACTTCCAGCAGGCCTCCCAGAAGAGCCATAGCGACGGGCTACAAAGCCCTGATGCGTTTTGGCGCGCGGCCTTCCTTTATGAGCAGATGAGAGCAGATCAGGCTTCCGTGATGAGACGGGAATGCATGCATGAGAGATGAGAGGAAAGAGGAGGGAGGCATGCTGCTGATTATTCACAGCACATACTCACTCACACACACACACACACACACACACACATCCATAGACAAAAGTGCACACGCACACACACATGCATCCATACACACACACACGTAGACAAAAGCACACACATGCACCCATGCACACACACACATACACACACACATACACACTGTCTCTGAAGTCTGGACTGAGGATTTTCAAGCCTGGCACGCATGGCTGCTTTCCATCGTAGAGATGGGGGCAGCTAATGATTGAGGCAGTCTCAGAGAGACTGCAATGGAATTCCAAATACGCATTATACTAGTACTCAGAGCTGCCTTTACAGTTACACCTCGGACAGTCACATTGCAAACAGCAAGAGGGAACGGTGGAATTTCTTATGCAATATAATAGGATTGAATAGAATCTTTTATGAAAATACCATTTTCAAAAGTGTTGTTAAACACCATTGCAGTGCCTTTTGAATTATGTCCATCTCCACTGACTGGGGCTCATGTTTGGTGAATTATGCCTTTGCATAAAACACCTATGGATGTCATTTGTTTGTGGGCACAGAAGAGCAGCAGTAACATCCCCAAATGAAACTCTTCCTCCTGGATTCAATTCTACGTTGCCAGTTTTAGTTGGTTTGCTTAAGATTTGACACTTTATCCTACTTCACACTCTGAAAGTCCTTTCGGGACATGAACGTTTTAAGTTAATGCATGACCTGCTAGAAATACTCTTAGAAAGAAGCACTAAAAGGTTCTAAGAAGTCAGCTTTAGACCCTACAGCTGATGATGGCAATGGCGTTCAATGTCCTCAGCTGCTCCTGGCAGTTGCATTGTTCCTAGCTGTGCCTGACAGCTGCATTGTTCCTGATAGTTGCTATCAGCACTATTTCTTGCGGTGCTATTTACTGTCACATTCGAGGCCTCTGTGAGAGTGTGTGGATGTGTGGCACTCACTTTAGGGCAGTGACAAAGAGTGGGAAGGGGCGCCGTGGCACCTGTCACCCTCCTCTTCACACTCGCCGGCTGAGAGGCGGCTTTTAGCATTCACACTTGCTATTGCCGCCACTTTTAGACATCACAGCTCACTGAGGTGCAATAACACATTCTAGTCCCCACAAGCCACCAGCACTGACAGTGGACTTACCCTTATCAGGCTCAAGTGTCAAAGATATTGTGTTATTTCTACAAAACCAGTCAACCACAACATTATCCTTACCAATTTTTTTTTGTAGACAGACTGACAGTTAGTTTTGTTGGTGTTACTGTGATCAAATACAAGCATATTTGGAAGGGACAAGGTATCTAAGGTCTACAGTTTGACATATATTGGGATGCAAAAATTTTAAGTCACATTCCCAATCTATTGTAATTTCCCGACAGAAATGTATCATGAACCATCATCTGTAGAATTAATGTGATTTTGAAATTGAAAATCAAATCAAATTTAGGGATTGCTTATGCACACTGATCTTTTTTCAAGTCCCCAAATCTCAAAAACATAAACACTAATATCAACATTATTATACACATCGCTATAAAATTTAGCGTTTGTCCATTCACATGGACAGAGACGCAGGGACCTCTTGCTCTCCCCACCACAGGGGGAGCGGGAAATGCATTTCGATTTCTTTGTATATCTTGTACATGTGAAGAAATTGACAATAAAGTGTACTTATACTTATACTTATACATCAATCTATCTGATATAGACAGGCTCAGAGAGTGCCTGCAGATTTAAAGGGATTATCTGGAGTGAATCAACCCATAGCCCTGTTGTTTCACATTGCCGAGTGCAGTCATTAGTTAGTAGTAAGATAATGACAGAATGTAGTACAACTTAGATCAAAGAGGGAAACAGCAGCCAATGCTAACTGATGAGGGCAATGAAGTTTCATATTCTTCTGCCCTCATCAGTTAGCATTAGCTGCCAGTGTCATCAGTTAGCATTAGCTGCCAGTGCCAAATGCTGTTGTTCTTCTACCTACCAACAGCACTCCGCAGCCTCCAACTACAGGGATACGGGCTGTTAGACACATGGGTGACAGAGCAGCACTTTTGAAGCAGTTTTGCCATCCAGAGCTATCCAATGGCATTCAGGGGCATTTTGATTTGCATCCGTTGGTGCTGCCCCTTTAAAATCTTAAGGAAATCATTAATTTCCAGACCCTGCATCTTCACTAATGTGGGACTGGATCTCAGGCTAATTTTAGCCTACAATGCCTTACAATTCATGTAGATTTAAATATTTTAGCATCATTACATTTTTTTTTTCCAGTTGCGGCCTTTAGAGATATGCCATGTTGATTTCTGGCTCCATGACTGCAATATTGCATGTTCTACAGAGCACTCAGAATTATACAGGTGAACATGGAATAGATAAAAAAAATAAGATGTGAATATGAGTGGCATCTTTTGTTTGGCTGAATATTTTCAGGCTACACTGTGGTCATATTTCATGCATCAAGCTGTGCAATAACCGCTGTGCTGGAGTTTGGATTGCTTGCATAAGTTTATAAGTATGTGTATGTGGAAACATGTGCATCTCAGATGTTTTTTGTTTTGCTGTGGGCAAGCTGATAGGCATATGACTTGCACAGTGTTTCCTTCATACGTGTCAGCCATTATGTGGTTGGAGCTATGGCGGGGGGTGTGACAGACTCTCCCCGGGACACGAAGAAGACAAAGAGCTGTTTTGTCTCTTCATATTCGCAGTCATATTTATAATCATATTCATCTCCCTATGCTCTGTCAGTTCAGTAAATGGTCAGGGTTCCAACACACAGAGAATGTGATTTAGTTTGGGATTTGGTTAGGGCTGGCTGGATGACTCTGAACTTTCCAGTCGTGTTTGCAGTCAAATCTGCAAACCCATCCCAAAGCTGCAAAACCAACCCAAACTCATCTGCAGCATTTTCCACTCAGAAATGTTGGTAACACTTTACAATAAGGGTACATGAATAAGCATTTATTCAGCGCATGATTTAGATATTATATGATTTAGTCATTAAAAACTACGTTTTGCATTGACGCTTAACATAAACTGAGTCAAAGTTTGTGTCAAAGGAATATTTTACAACTTTAAGTAACCCTTAGGAGTTGAGATGTTAATGAAATATTATTTATTCATGGATCAATTTCTATTGGTGTAACAGACCTTAAAAATGAATTACTTAATTCTTAAGGAGTAGCCGTCCCCACATTTATGCTGTGCTCTGCAACCTACCGATAGATTATGGTGATTCTCCATACACCTACAGTCATAGGAAAAGCAAAACTGAAAGCGATGAGGACGGCAGGTGACAGAGGAGCACGTGGTATGGATTCACGGCACACAGTGCCTGCTGACAAACAAGAACACCTTCATTTGGATGGCCAGGTTCAGATGTGGCCCTGTAAATTTTGTGCTGGTCTCTGTGGGCTGTCATCCCTCTGAAATGGAACAGGCAGACACAGGGCTACCGGTGGGCTAACTGGATGATTGAGACCCCACTCACCTCACCCCTCCTACCAGGCTAACAGTCGCTCTGTGGATCCACTCAAACTAATAACACACGTCTTTTGACTGGAAAGTTCATTTATTCTAACGGTGTTAATGGCCTAGATTCATTAACTAGGTCAGAATTACATGCCTGGCCTAATCACTGTAAAGCTGTTCCAAAATGTGTGAATGTGTTTAGCCTACTGTCACCCTGACCCCACATAGAATAGGCATGCACCCATAGCTAACAGTTATGTGCCTCCCCAAGTAGTCACAACATTGTTATACATACACAAATCAGTAGCATTAGGCTAAGTCCCAAAAATATAGCCTACTCTCACATCATTAGCAAACATTTAATCAATATGCCAAAATGCCTTAGTTAACAGGTATGTGCCTCCTCAAGTAAAGAACATATTTATACATCCACAATTCAGTAGCTAAGTATTAATTCCGTAAAGGCATGACAGGAAGCTTCACTCAGGTCTTTATTTCACTATACTGTGGCTAGGTTTCAGGTGGTTCCGGCCATGAAGAACACCAATGAAGCAGTCTTCAACGCTCTTCAGTTTACCTCTATCGTCTGTGTGCCTTGAGTGAGTTTGCTTTGCCACACAACACATTAGGTCTCTTTGAATTATGCAACATCACTATCGAAGAGATTTCTCAGTGTGCATCTCTTTATACTGTCCATCCTTCTGTGTGTGTGTGTGTGTGTGTGTGTGTGTGTCTCTGTGTGTGTATGACAACATGCTAAGGCCCCCTGAGTTCAATCATCCCAGTCTCTCTCCTTCTGCCTTCTGCCTTGTCCTGTCTTGCATCAAATGGGTAATTTCATACTTTTATTATTTAAAAAACCATGCAACACAAGGGGAATGCTCACTACATCATTGCACCGTATGACATTTCTTTAATGTTTGCCATATTTTACAGTAGGTTGTTTCATAATATCCCTCTGCTCTTTCCCCCCAGTTTGGCTCTCTGCAGCATGAGAACATGCAGAGAGAGAGAGAGAGAGATCGATCTTTTGATGTAGTCTCTTGTGCCTCCCCCACAGCACTGGAGTAAGTGTGTTCACCCAAAGTGTAAGCAGAGATAAGCCCGAAATGCTGAGTTCACAATTTGACTCGTATCTCCACCCGCCCCCCATAAACCCACAAAGAGGGAGAGACAGAGTGAGAGAGAGTGCCAGTTACTGTACAGTGTATGCACTGTAAGCTTGCTCTCCTGAGCAGTGTTTTTTGTAGTGGAGAGGGGTGTGTATGTGTGTGTGTGTGTGTGTGTGTGTGTGTGTGTGTGTGTGTGTGTGTGTGTGTGTGAGTGAAAGAGAGACAAAGCTGGAGCTCATGCACAGTGAACTCATGCCAAGCGGATTGTCTGCATAGGACATCTGTCTCATAAACCAGTGCTGTGAGTGCCTGACACTGAAAGAGGTGAAGATGTTTGTCATCTCCTCTAATCTACAACCTCAAGACCACTGATTGATCCCAAACAGCCTCAGAGCTCATCTGTAAGGAGTGTGCATGTGTTTTCTTCGGCTCAGGGGGTGAGGTGGATTCTCTAAGGGGTTAAGCCTGGGCTTAGCACACAAGCATTCCCAGGAGTCGAGCCCCGCTCCCACTTCAGCTCCTGCCTTGCTGTGGATCCTGGAAACTTGGGAAGTAAACACTAGTGCTGAGCTAGGAGAGGAATTGCTGTGTCTGTCCAGCAACAGCAGTGTGTATTAATAGCCCCATGCCTTGCCTCTCCATTGTCCTGCAGATGCAGGAGGGATATAGAAGACATAGCCATGACTCAAGGAGCACTTAGAGAGAGGGAGAGAGAGAGAGAGAGAGAGAGAGAGAAGTAGAGGGGAGAGAGATAGACAGAAGAGGGAGTGAGAGACAGGAGTGTAAGGAGAGAATATCACGGCTGCCAAAGTGTTAAGAAGATGGCTGGAGGAGAGGAATGAGAGTGAAAGTGAGAGAAGAGAAGAGAGAGAGAGAGAATAAAGAAGGGTAAGTAGGAGTAGGAGAAAGTGCGTAAAGAGGACGAAAGGGAGAGAGTGAGA
Source organism: Tenualosa ilisha (assembly GCA_015244755.2). Classification (NCBI taxonomy): domain Eukaryota; kingdom Metazoa; phylum Chordata; class Actinopteri; order Clupeiformes; family Clupeidae; genus Tenualosa; species Tenualosa ilisha. The sequence goes on along the minus strand of PYXC01001932.1, from coordinate 3,700,909 downwards.
GAGGAGAGAAGGAGTGAGAATATCACAGGTCTTTATCCAAGTTCACACCACACGGCCCACATACATTATCTGCTGATCTTGTGCTTTTTTCGGGACCTGCTTTTTTTTTCTTTCACACTCCCTCTCTGTCTGTTCACAGATGGATGGCAAAGGGATGAAAGGAATATGAGTATATATCTTCTCCTTTGTCATCAACCCGCTTTCTCCCCTCTGTCCTTGGGATAGTGGCACTGTCTGCTTTTCTCTCTCTCTCGCACCATTACTCTTTGTTTCCCAAGATCCCTCCTTCACTCTCTCTCTCCCTCTTTCATCCTTCCCTCCCTTTCCCTGTTCTTCTCTCTCTCCATCTCCGTTCATCCTTCTCTCTCTCTCTCTCTCCATCTCTCTTCCTCCCTCTCTCTCTGTCTGTCTGTCTCCCTTATCTTTCTCTCTCTGTCTCTGCCGTCTTAATGGAAGCTCTCCTACTGCTTTTAGCTGCTACTCTGCCTGTAGTAATTGGTTTGTTCTCTCTGAGGGCTGACTGGCTGATGGCTGGCAGTCCTGTCAGGACTGGAGGGGTCAGGTGACTCAATTACTGAACCTGCTGCCTGACGGCTTTTTCCTTGTGTTTTTCACTTGAATAATGACCCAGCTCCCACTCAAAGAGAGTGGAAAATATCAACTACACACACACACACACACACACACACACACACACACACACACACATACATACATACACACACACACACACACAGTGGTTGAGCAGTGCACTACTCACTCTTCCTCTCCTTCCATCATACGATCTCTCTCTCTCTCTCTCTCTCTGTATTTTTCTAAATTACAGAGAGCTGGTACCCCCTGTCATATAATGGCCCACAGTGAAGTGATAGTCGCCGGTGCAGAGTGGGTCACGTTCAGTATGGTCTT